>NDFG01000658.1:57734-97067 GCA_002167245.1 Sporophila hypoxantha | reverse complement strand
CAGGAGCCATCGGGAGAAGCCGTCAGTCTGGAATGCAGCTCCTCACCACAACACACAGCCCAGGCAGTAAAACAAGCGATGAAATGCTCTGATACCTCTGCGGTTTCTGTAACTCTGGAAAGACAAGTGGAGATTTCTGTCATTAAGGCAACCTCAGGAGCCGCCCCCCGCCAGCCCAGGAGCTCAGCTCCCATCCTGATCTATCGAACGGGGCAGCAGCTCCTGGGACACCTTTTGTCTCTTTAGGGTAAAAGTGAGATCTGGCAGATAAGTGCCCTCATCCCTGGCAGGTTTGTTCGCTGGGAAAAGCCTGGAGCCTCATGCCAGCCCTGCCAACCAAGCCCTGGGCCGCAAAGCCTTGGCCTGGCAGGGCTCTGCAGACGGAAAGGACCCAGCCCCTGGCACCAGCGGCTGGGCTTGTGTGCCCACACCTGCTCAGGTCATGCGGCCTGCAGCTTCTACCTCGGGTTCAGGACTGTCCCATCCCCTGGCCAGCTCTGTCTCCGGGTCGGCTGTCATCCCTGGCAGCTTGCTCTCGGGTCTTTCCTCATGCCCTTGGCAGCTCTGCTTCTCAGGGGCTCAGACGTCCCATCTGCCAGCTCTGCTCTCGGGGGTTAGGTGTCCATCCTGGCAGCTCTGCTCTCGGGGTCTTTCCCATCCCTGAGCTCTGCTTCTCAGGGCTCAGTTTCCATCCCTGGCAAGCTCTGTTCTCAGGGGCCTCAGTTTCCACCCTGGCAGCTCTGCTCTCGGGGTTCAGACTGTCCCATCTCCTGCAGCTCTGCTTCTCGGGTTTCTAGGCTTGTCCCATCCTGCCAGCTCGCTCTCGGGGGTTCAGGCTTTTTCCCATGCCTGCAGCTCTGCTCTCGGGGGTTCAGGCTTTCCATTGCTAGCTCTGCTCTCGGTCCCATCTGCAGCTCTCTCTCGGGGGCTCAGCCTGTCCGATCCTGCTTTTGCTTGCTCTCGCGGGTTCAGGCTGTCCCATCCCTGCAAGCTCTGCTCGCGGGGTTCAGCGCTGTCCCATCCCTGGCAGCTCTGACTCCTCGGGGTCAGCCTTCCCATCCTGCCGAGTGCTGGGGACACACGCAGGCCGTGAGGCACAACCTCCCTGCCCGGGCCGGCTGCAGCCCCATCTGCTGCATTTCTCACTCCAGATGCAGCTGCTCCATCTCTGCTCGCTGCCAGGGCTGCACTCGGCCTGCGAGACGAGCGATTTGCAAATGCATCTGCTGCTATTTATGCAAACACTCCCTTCTCAAAGGGCAACACAGGGAAGCGCTGGGAGCCAAAGCACACCCAAACGTCTCGAGGATGTCACTGGGATTTCAGCTGGGCTGCAGCCACACACAGACAGCACTGACAGCTCGTGGGGAGCCTCCCCCCACAGCCCCTGGGTGCCCCAAGGAGATCCCTGAGTGTGCCCAGGTGCCCCAGGGTGCCCCAAGGAGATCCCTGAGTGTGCCCAGGTGCCCCAAGGAGATCCCTGAGTGTGCCCAGGTGCCCCAAGGAGATCCCTGAGTGAGCCCAGGTGCCCCAGGGTGCCCTGCCCGGCCCTGGAGGGGCACTGGCACCGCTGCCCCCTGCCCAGGGGGACAGGGCAGGTGGGAGGCACGCAGGACATGCAGCCTTTCCCAGGCACAGCCTCTGAGTCACTGCAGGAGTGGAAGTGACTCATGATCCGCTGAGGAGGCGACAGCTGACTGCAGAGCTGGGCTGTGACACTCTGCTGCTGCTGCCCTGGGACCCCGGGTGGCAGTGCTGGCAGGGCAGCTCGGCTGGGAGCAGACACAGGTGCCCCGTGCTCCCTCCCATTCAGCATTTGCTCCGCTCGGTTCAGCCTCCCCCAAGGAAAATACCTGCTCTTCCCGAGAAAGGCTCAAAGCCAGGGCTATTCACTTGTGCTCAGGAAGCAATCAGAAAACAAAGAGTGCTGTCAAAATCTAAGTGTTACTGCAATCATAATTGCAGTGGAGCAGCTATTAAAGGGAGCCGAGGAGCTGCCTCTGCCACAGCTGCTTTTGGACAAGCTCAGCCCTGGGAGCAGCAGGAATGAAGGGGCTGGAGGGTCTCCAAGGCTGGGCCGTGATTCAGTGCTCTTAGGACAGCAGGGCAGCACTAATTGGAAGCACACATCTCCTCTCCAGGTACAGGTGAGTTCAGTATTCCCTCACTGATGCCGTTACACCCTGTCCTGCAGCGCTGCTGGGCTGGGGGCACGAGGAGGGTCTGGCCCTGACCGGAGCCACTCATGAACTGGGACAGGTAATGAAGAACCTCCACGGGTCTCACAGGGCTCCAGGAGCTGACAGACAAATCCCTGGATTGCTGCTTTTACCTGCTAATCAAAAATTGCCCCTTGGCTACAATACAGTCACTGTGTGACTGTTTAAAGAAAACAAGGGTTGAAACCCCATGAAAGGACACATGGGAAGGATTACTTACTGAGTTAGACATCCTCTCATTTCAATATATATATGACATTTTATTTCAAGGCAATGTTTGTCTCAATGTGTGGGTTCCACAAACCCAGTCAAAGAGTGTCTCTGACTTACTCTTGCAGTTACATTTTGACTTTCATTTCATCTTTGGTTTTTTCTTTCCTTTCCCCCAACTTGCCCACACTCTACTGCCTGGATTTTACAGAACACAAGAGGGAAAAGGGAGCTGCAGCTGCCCTAGAAATGGGTGAGAGCAGCAGGCAGGGGAGGAGGAGGAGGTTTGGTACCCAGAGATGGAGGAGGCACACGGGGTGAGCGGTGCCTGGCCCCACAGGGCTGCACAGGAAGGAGTTGGGTAATACAGAATGTGTGGTTGCAGCTGCCTCTGAGCAGTGAGCAACGTTTGTCAGCTGCAGGAAAAACACTTGTTACTGCTCARGTTGAGCTCTGCTGTCCCAGTTTTTCCTGCTTGGGCCTCCCCTGCTGTGGCTGCCCAGGACCAGTCCAGGCTTTCCCTTTGGAAACGTGCTGGGACCCTGGATCCCCCCCCCAGATCCCACAGCTCCCAGCTCATCTGCCTAATTACCTGGGAGCTGCAGCCGGGCAGGCAGTGGGCTTGGAGCAGCCCTGCAGTGGGACAGGGATGGGCTGAGCAGGGAATCTGCTCCTGGCTGCCCTGGGAACAGGCTCAGGGCTTGGGGCTGTCCTGCCCTGCAGAGCTTGGGCTGCTGGGCTCTGTTAAATGATCCTTTCTGCCCTAGAGAGCTTGGGCTGCTGGGCTGTGCTAAATGATCCTTTCTATTTGGGCTGCTGGGCTGTGCTAAATGATCCTTTCTGGTGAGAACTCTCCTGCCCTACAGAGCTTGGGCTGCTGGGCTGTGCTAAATGATCCTTTCTGCTCAAACCTCTCCTGCCCTATGGAGTTTGGGCTGCTGGGCTGTGCTAAATGATCCTTTCTGTTTGGGGTGCTGGGCTCTGTTAAATGATCCTCTCTGCCCAGAGCTCTCCTGCCCTACAGAGCWTGGGGGTGCTAAARGATCCTTTCTGCTCAGATCCCTGGCAAGGACAGCGTGGGAGGTGAGGTGTGAGCTCTGTGACCCTCAGCCAGGGCAGCTGCTGGCAGCCATGTGGGTGCTCACTGTTAATTACATCATTAAGTCATTATTCATAATGATACACTGCAATCTCATCTCTAAAGAAAATATTATGCTTGCACTTCAAAGGCTTGTGTTGAGGTRTTTGGAGTGAGCGTTTTTCTCTTGATTCTCCCCGGACTGGAGTTTAAAGAATGGTTATTGGAAGTTTAGAGAGCACCAGCTCCTTCCTTGTGCAGCTGCAGCTCAGGCCCTGAGGACAGGCCCGGGATGGAGGCAGKACCTTCCCTTCTGACAGCCAGAGCAAAAGGATAATGTGTTATTAGCCTGCATGGTGTCAAACCCACTTTCATTTACTGCCAGCCCTCTGATTCTATCAGCCAGGAATCCAAGGTCATTATGCAATCACAAATTGTTTCTGAYTTTCATTAAATCAGCAAATGGGCCTTAGCTACATATTTACATCAGCTGAACTTGTGATAATTTATCCAATTGGGCAATTATTGTTTTGGAATAAAAGAAGTCCTGAGGGATTCTGCTTCATATTKATTTGCCTGCAGAAGCCTCAGTGCAACCTCTGCAACTCAGCTGCAAAAGCAGGTGAAAAATTGCAATCCTGTTGCAGGTTCTGGGATAAATAAGTGTTTTCCTTTCAGTCTTTTACTGCTGCCATATAGCAGGAAAAGGGGAGAGAAATCTTGGTGTAAATTCATATGAGTGGATTTAGGCTGCAGAGTGTGGGAAAGAAGTTATTGTGGCAACTCCTGTTTTGTATKAATAGATGGGCTGRGATAAATGACACCATTTTCCAATAAAAGTGGAGTGTGAAGGGTCACTGGGTTTCTTGGGCTGTGTCTGTATGTGACAGGATGCAGAGAATCGACTCTCTTTGCCTCATGAGCCTGTGCTGTTGCTGTTGGTGTGGAGTGGACAGCCCTGGTCTGGGGCTGTCAGCAGGCTCTGCCCCTCCGGGCAGGTGCCAGTGCTGTCACCCACCCTGGGGCTGCCCCTGCAGGGATGGGATTTGCTAGAAATGGGGAAATGCCCCGGGACAGACAAGGTGTGGACACGGGAGGTGACAGCCTGCTGACAGCCTGGATTTGTGACCAGAACCCGCTGCTGGATGGGAGATAAGAGCAGCAGGCAGGAGTGAAACAGCTCTGCCTGAAGGAGGGCAGGATTGGGGCTGGGAGGAACGGAGATCCAGATTTATTCCCTGCTGGAGCCACTAGGAAAAGTGCCTCTGGTTTCAGCTGAACTTGGACCTGCTTCTCCTCTTCTGATCATTTCACAACCGGGTTCACATTCATCCAGATCTAATTTCATGTACTTGCAAAGCCTGACTCAGCAATAAATGTTATCAGCTTCCACTCAAACCTGCAGAAAATGGGGGAAAAGTCACCGTTCCCAGAACTCACATCAAATAGGAGTTGTGTCCTGCTGAGTCAGGCCCTCAGTGTGCCTGGACCCTTATTGTTCTGAAACTTGGGAGATGGTCCACAAGGCATGAAAGAGATAAGTGTGTGATTTCTTGGATACAATAAAACTCTTCAGTCYGTGCTCAGTGGGAAAAGCTGCAAATGTGTTGATATTTGGGGCAAAGGTTGTTCAAGCTTTAATTTCCAAGGAAATCTGGGGTAAAGCCTTGCAGAATGCTCAAACATTTCCATGTACACTGAGCCTGTTAAAGGAATTGCATCCRTTGCAGTTTCTGCCCACAGGAATACGTTTTTACACAGCTTTTAAAACAGAAGTTACTGCTGATATTTTGKCCCTGCCTGTTTGCCAGACACAACCTCATGTTTTTAAACATTGAGCAGTAACTTCCTAAGTTCACAGATTTCACGATAACATCTGTACTCTGAAGAAACAAGTTGCTCAACCACGAGTGCTGAGCATCCTTGAAGGCAGATGCTTTTGTCACCCCGACTGTCCCCTTGTGCCTGAGCCTCTCAGTGCCAAGTCCTGCAGGGACAAACGTGGAAATCCTTCACTGACATCACCCTGCCTCCAGAGATTCCCATCAAACAGAGATTCACCTGATTCACCTGCTCACGGTGGTCCCCAGGGAAGGAGACACCTCCTCAGCCATAAAAACAGGGATTTACAGATCGCTATCAGCAGCCACAAATTGTACCTGGAAGCAAAGTTCTGTGCTGGGTGTTTATTTCTGCTGCACACACAAAGCTGTGAGAGGGAGAACTGGAGCAGGTTCAGTACAGAGGGTGAGTGGGGACTCTGAGCTCTGTGTGTCTCCTGGCTGCTCACTGCTGGGGATTTTGGATAAGTCATTTAATCTTTGTTTTCTGTACAGCCAGACAAGTAATATTTAGCATTTTTGTTGGCMTTCTGGATGAAAGACAGCATGACTGCTAAAATATTGTTGCTGTAGCCTCAGACCTCAGTGAATCTGCTCGTGTCCCTGAAGTTTTGCAAGCAGTGATGGAGGAGTGTGGGGAGGCCCGTGGGTGTGTGCTGCTGCTGCTGGCACCGTCCTCTGCAGCCTCACCAGGAGCATCCCCAGGGCCAGCAGCTGCAGCCCTGCTCCTGTCCCTGGTTATGTGAGAGGTGACCGTGCCTGGAAGCACAAGAGATCCCTCTGCACCTCACGGGGAGCCGGGCATCGCAACCATGGAAGCGACTACAGCTCCTCCTGCGGTATTTGTACACTCCTAATGAGCAAAGAAAGCCCTGAAATTTACTGACTGTTGACATTAGCTTTTCTGGAGTGTGCAGTTTAGAGCTGAATTATAGTTGAAGTTGGGGCAGATGAAGTGATCTCCCAGATCAGTGACTGCGCTGGACTCCTGACCTGATCCTCCCCGTGTGTCACTTACAAACCTCAGTGACAAAAACACCACCAGGACATTCTCGTGCTGTTTCCATTCATGTGCCGTTTCCTCTGCCCGCGCTTCTGTCTGTTTCTTGTCAATCGCACGTGTACTTCACGTCAATGTTACTGTTCTTTCTTTTCACGCTTTTCTAAACAAATAAACAAAGTGTTTGCAGTGTTGTGTTTCAAGAGAAGCTTTTTAAGGGGTGAAGGTGGTGTGGCGCTGTGCCTGAGCCCTGCGGTGCGGTAGTGCTCGGTGACCTCCTGGTGCCTCTGGTCCTGTCCCGTGTGAGCGGTGCAGCACCATTTCCCTATGGAAACACCCTCGGCGCAGTCCGCCTGCTTGCTGTCCGCCCTTCCCATGGGGAAATTCCCCCCAAAATCCACCCTGCTCCTCCCCAGCCCAGCCTGAGGCCGATCCCTCTCCTCCTGTCCCCGTCCCCTGGGATGAGACCCCAGATCCCCGCGGCTGTCCCCTCCTGGCGGGAGCTGTGCAGAGCCACAAGGTCACCCGGAGCCTCCTGCTCTGAGCCCCTTCCCAGCCGCTCCCGGCGCTCCAGCCCCTTCCCAATTCTTCCCCAGGGAAAACCCACGAAGCCTAATGAAGCGAATTAAGGGCAATTTAAAGGGGGTACYGCTGCGCTCCCTGCCCCGGACACGCTCCAGTCCCGCACCAGGGGCCCGGCTCGGTCCCGGCACGGAGCCGGTCCCGCCGAGTACCCCGCACCTGCCCCGGCCTCCCGGAACTTTTGCGGGCCCGTCCGTCCCCGCCCGCCGCTGGCTCCTCCCCGGGCCGCGGAGGGCGGAGGGCGGAGCGGAGCGGCGCCGCCGCCGCGCAGAGCAGCAGCAGCGGCCGCGGCAGCAGCCGAGCCCCAGCGGCAGCCCCGGCCCGCAGCGGCGGCGGAGCGGCGGCGGGAGGCGGCCCGGGGGCGGCGGTGAGCGGGGAAGGCGGCGGGGGCCGGGGCCGGGCCGGGGCAGCGGCGGGGGAAGCGGCGGCCGCGGGTGTCCCGGCGGGGCCTGGCGAGGCCGCGGCCGGGCGGAGCGGGGCAGGGGCCGGGGCCGGGGCCGGGGCCGGGCCGGAGTCCGGCGGGGCCGGGCGGTGGCAGCGGGGCCGCGCCGGGCGCTCCCTGCCCGCGGCCCGGCCGGAGCGCGGGGGAGGCGGCTTGGCCCGGCCCCGGCCCCGTCCTGGCCGGCCGGTCCCGTCCCAGCCCCGCCGGACATCCATCTTGTGCGGCACCGGGCGGGCGATAAGCGGAATTGTCGCGGTGCTCCTGCGGTCAGGTGCGTGCGGGGCGGCCCGCGCTCCCCGCTCCCCGCGCTGGGAAGGGGCGAGCGGCTTGTGCGGAGGTGAAGGGACAGCGGGGCTGGCACAGGGCACGGACGGTGGGCTGGCACAGGGCACGGCCGGTGGGCTGGCTCAGGGCACGGCAGGACGGGGCACAGGGCACGGCAGGACAGGCTGCAGGAGCCGCTCCGCTTCGCCGGCCCGGATGGGCGGCAGGAGGTTTGGGCAGGTGGGACAAGGCAAGGGGGAGCCCCCCGTGAGCCACGTGGAGCAGCGGGCTGGTCCGTCCTCATCCTCCGCTCCGTCCTCATCCTCCGCTCCGTCCTCATCCTCCCAGCCCATCCTCACCCTCCGTTCCATCCTCCCAGCCCATCATTCTCCTCCACTCCCAAGGACCGGTTGTCTCAGACCACTTCAGCTCTGAAAAGGGTTCTTACACTTTTTTCAGTCGCTTTAAAGAGAAACCGTTCTCTGCATAGGGAGACTTTGGTGTTTAGGTACTTCTCGTTAATTGGTTTCTTTGCTGGCGATATTTGAGGTCCAGAACGGGTGAGTTTGGTGCAGGGATTCCTCCTCAGTGGGAGGGTTGGGGTTTGGACCCAGCGAGCCAGTTCTGACTGACACGGAGCTGCAYTTGGGTCTTGCTTTGTGCACAGCTTGGAAAAAGCTGCAAACAGGAAGGGCAAACCATGAAAACTCTGCGTTTTTTCCTTTCAGTAGCTTGACAGGGGAGATAATATTTCTTAAAATAGTTGTTTGACTTGAAAACGCCTGTCTGCCTTCAGAGTATTGTATCGGCGCTCTGTAATTTCTGTTGCTGCTGTAATTCTCTCTGAGCAGTTGTGTTGCTCCCCGCAAAGAGACACCAGATTATTTGAAGAGWTGAGGAGAGCGTCTGTTCAGCTGACAGTGCCTGTCTGCTGTGAAATGTTTCACTGTTGTGATTTGTGTCATTGCTTTTTTCATGCTGAAATGGTGTGCCAGTAATTCTCCCTGGTGTAGCGGATCCTCGGGTTTTAATGCGGGAATTTGTGAGACTTTCAGGAAGTAATGGATGAAGCTTGGAGAAACAGAAAATGGTGCATTAGCAAAGCTCTGTGCCTTTAATGAGAAGTTATCCAAAACCAGGCAAGTTAAAGGGAAGTTCCAGATGGAGCACTCTTGCTCTTGTGGTCTCTGCAACTTTCTGAATTCACAGAAGCCATGTATTTCACAAGTATGAAATGCTGTGTGATTATTCTGACATCATTATCACGTTGCTATAGTGACTTCATTGCTCCGGGAATGCCATGTTCACATCCYGTTGCTATGGAAAAAATCAGTGTCATAAATAAAAACATTTAATGTTCTGTTCATCCCCGTGGCAGGAAAAAAGGCATCGATTTATTGACGTGAGCGAAGACTGGCAACATATTCCAACAGAAGTTCTTAGTGCCAAGTTACAAACTGGGAAACTGTCACTTGCCGCTCTCGGCAGATTGTCCCTTGCCTCCCTGTGTTGTGGCAGGTAGCAGAAGTTGTGAAATGCTGCTTTTGGAATGGAGGGTGACAGAGCGTCTGTCGTTCTTCAAGGTGGAGCCGGCAGGAAGTGCTGTGCTCGCACCGCTTCTAAAAATAAAAATCTGTTTTCGTGCGCAGTGCTGGCACTGCCTGGTCCTGGTGGGGAGCAGAGTTATCCCTCCAGAGCAGCTCCAGAGCAGCTCCTGCTCAGGGCAGCCTGTGCCTGGGGATGCCCAGCACTGCAGGGTAGCCTGGTCCTGGGGATGATGCCCAGCTCCTGCTCCCAGCCTGTGCCTGGGGATGCCCAGCACTATGGGGCAGCCTGTATTGGGGATGCCCAGCTCCTGCTCCCAGCCTGTGCTTGGGGATGCCCAGCACTGTAGGGCAGCCTGTGTGTGAGGATGCCCAGCTCCTGCTCAGGGCAGCCTGTGCCTGGGGATGATGCCCAGCAGCTGTAGGGCAGCCTGTATTGGGGATGCCCTGCACTGCAGGGCAGCCTGGTCCGGGGGATGATGCCCAGCTCCTGCTCACAGCCTGTGCTTGGAACGCCCAGCACTATAGGGCAGCCTGTATTGGGGATGCCCAGCTCCTGCTCCCAGCCTGTGCCTGGGGATGATGCCCAGCTCCTGCTCCCAGCCTGTGCTTGGAGATGCCCAGCAGCTGTAGGGCAGCCTGTATTGGGGATGCCCAGCTCCTGCTCCCAGCCTGTGCCCGGGGATGCCCAGCACTGCAGGGCTGGGGGACCCTCGGTGCCAGCCCAGGCCCAGCACTGTCCCAGCCAGGCTGGCACCCAGGGCTCCCAGGAGGGATCCTGCCATCACGTGTCCTGGCCCTGGCGTGGCTGTTTTCAGGGTAAGWAGCTTTGCTGGAGGTTTGAGAGGATCTCCTGCCAAACGGGCTGAATTGCTCGCACAGCCTGAGTCCAGTGACAGGTTAATGCTTTTGTTTGGAGGCTCGTGTTTACACAGAGCATTGGAGCAGTTTATATTTGAAGCCATAAGTTGCAAATATACAGACATGGGTTATTAGTGATACATTTCGTGGCTGCTCAGCCAGTCTGAGGACTGTTCTTGAAAAAACTGAAAAGTAATTAAATGGCAGGAGGGTAACGTGTGGATGTACTTGAACATTAACGWTTTAATTGTATATTGAATCATCGTCCTGGGCATAAACAACTCCAAGCATTTGTTTGTACTTTATATTGCAGTGCTTTTTCTRGTACCCTGCACGTGCACAGCGCACTCAGTGGCACTTTGAACTCGTGCTCAGTGTTTAGAGAYCAGATTGCTTCTGTGCAGCTCTGCAGACTTTAAAAAATCATCTTCAAGAGGAATCCTAATGCTCTGACAACAGGAACCTGTTATCTGTTTTCCTAGAGAAAACAAAGTGTATCTTTTGAACATACATAAGTTCAAACCTTTAGGCTTTATATTTGAAGTGTTTTTTCTGTGTCGCTGTTTGAAGTTCAGAATTATCCTTGATCCWGTGTTACTTTCAGCCTTGCCAAAATCAGCTTAGCTGGCTCTGGCTGTGGATCCTGATCAAAACTTTGGGTTTTAGGGTAATATGGGAGACCTCCTATTTTATCKCTTTCTTTTCATTTCTGATGAGCCACATTAGTGTTGAACATCAGTCACTTCTTATAACTTTYTGTATTTAATTCTGCAGAAGCAGATTCAAGAGAGACACAACTTTTGAAACTTGGTCAAGTCCAAGGGTGCRGTTTGGATTTTTTGGCCTTGATTTTGGGGATTGTTGGGTTATTTTTTGAAGATGAGGTAGTGAGGATGGTGGTTAAAGTATAGCCTCAGTTCATTTTATGTTGAGCGCTGAAGTAGTTATTTATTTTCTTTTTTATTTAATAGTTAATTGGAAATAAAACAGAATTTTAATGAAAGTGTCTTCTTTAAAGGGTGCTTKTAAATCCCAGGGTGAAATTTTCCTGTAGGCATTTGTGTTTGCTCTTCAGGAAAGTTGCTGCTGCTGGAAACATGACACCTAATGGCAGAGATAAGTAAGGATGRCCCAAAGTCTTCTTTGAAAGAAGAAAGAGCTGTTCATCTTGCTGAGCTCTCCTACTTGGTGCAGCCTGTCTCAGATGTTAGACCTTGTGTGAGATGTGAACAGTCCCTCTCCATCCTTCCCGTGGGCTCCCTGCAGGTCCTGGAAGGCAGAATCAGGCTCAGGAGGTTTCAGTGGAGGTGGTGGGATGGAGCTGTAGGGGGTTACTCACCCCTGGGAGGGGAGGAGGGCAAGGCAGACACTGAATCCTCTGTTTCCCATTGTGGAACCTTTATTGCTGAGCACTCAGAGCCCCTTGGAAGCAGGAGCCCAGTGGGAACCCAGCTGATGCAGTTCAGAGTCTCCAGCACCAACATCAGAGTGAAAAACCCTCTGTGCTGGGTGAGTGGAGCCCTGTTGGACTGAGACAGCAGAGGAGGAAGGATTCAAGAGGAGTGAAGAAGATACACGTGCATTGTGCCAGCAGCACTGCTGGTGGAGGAGAGAACAAAGCCTGCAGCTCCTGCCAGGCCTGAGCAGGGCCGTGTCCTTCAGGCTGCTGCTGCAGCAGGGTGCTGTGGTGACTCCTCTGGGCTGGCACAGCTGGCAGGAGCGTGCCCTGCGCCTCATTCTGGTGCCAGAGTAGTTCAGCTAGGTGACACTGGGTCTCAGAGGTACCAGGCTGTTATCTGCAAGGACCAGCCTGTGTTRGTGAGAGTTACCTGGAGCTGCCTCTCTCTTGCAGCAGGTTGAGGGTCTCTGCTGGTTGTTTTTCAGCTGAGCTGGTGCCTGTTGACATCCTCTGTGAGCTGGTTTGACATGTCTGACTGAAACCCTTCAGAGCTAAATGGCTCATTATGAGAAGCTTCCTGTTATTTCCTGTGATAGCATAATTTTGTTAATTAGTGCCTGTTTTCTGAGCTCCCCTCTGAAGAAAAGGAGACCCAGTGACAGCAGAGCATCAGTCAGGYCACACGTGGGCCTGCTCAGCTCTTGGTACCAGGTTTTTACACTGAAGCACTCTGTGCTGCACCTCTGGTGCCATTTCACTCCCAGGTCTGCTATGAAACAAGMTTTGATCTGCAGAGGGACAGGAACTGGTTACTGAGAGATCACTTCTTCCCTTGCAAATGCTGCAGTAATGAAGTTGTGTAGAGAAAGCCATTTAACAATATTTAAATGAGGAGGCTGTGGGAAGAAGGGTGGTGCTCAAGGAGGAGGCACTGAGCGTTYCATTCCTGATCTGAAATGCTGTGTTTAAACTTAAATTGCATTCATGTGCTGTGGGAAGATSCTTAGGGGTGTGTGTGTGGGAAAATGGGACGCCAGGACCCATCCCTCACTGGATCTCCAGTCATTTTGGGTCTGTAACTTCTGTATGTGAGGCTGTGCTCAAAGCCCTGTGCAGGCAGCAGCCCTGGGTGAAGGTGAGCTCAGCACTGCCTGGTTCTGTTTCTCCTGTGGCAGCKGGGCCCAGGGCAGGGCTGGGGCTCTTTCTCAGCGTGTCAGCTGCTGGAGCAGGTCGGGTGGCCACATAAAGACTGTGTTTGATGTTTTGATGTGTGCTCTGCTCCCTGCTGCSAGTGCTCCAGCAGGTATTGGGAGTTGGGAAATACCTGCTATACCTGAACAGGCACTTCCTCYCTGCAGCTGCCCTGGCTTCACCTGAACCCAGGGAAAGGCACCCGTTGGGGTTTTTTGGTTGAGAAGTCCAGATGCTGACAAAAGCAGGCTTGGTATGCTTTGGAAACTGCTGGTTGCTTTCTTTTGGTGAACTGAATCATCAGTCTGAGGGGGACTCTGACTCTGCATTGGGTTTTTTTACCAGGGAAGAAACAGGTAACAGGAAAAACAGCCCAAAAGGAATCTCCAGGGCTGCTCACAGCCCGTGGCTGCAGGAGGTTGGCTTGGCTCTTTCACCTCTTTGACTTTAACTCAAAATGTGGGGAGCCAGGCCATGGCAGTCCTGTTGAGCAGGTGGCCCGAGGCATTGTGGCTTGTTATTTATTGTGAATATTGATAAGATGGAAAATACTTAAATCCATCTGGAGCACTGAAGCAAGAGGTCTGGATGCGCCCACAGCAGTGGCTGTGTTGGGGCTGAAASAAATCTTTATTCATTGCTTCAGTGAGGCAAAGTGCACTCAGAAATGTGCTCCATGTAAGAGCAGGGTGAGCGTTTCTGTGATAGGAATTGTTGCTTTGTCAGAACCCTGCTTTTTGGGAATGTTCTGCACCTGGGAGCGTGTTTGTCAATGGGCTGTGTTGCATAACTGCTGCTTGCTGGAGCATTGCAGGAAAACAGACACTTGCATTTCCCTGGTCAATGACTGCGCATTCAAGGCTGCCTGGAATGTTTTGGGGMTTTTTTTAGTGGAAATATTTGTTGGATTCAATGATGTTGTGTTCTGCAGTGTTCTAATGCTGCAAAAATGTGAACTTGTCATGTTGGAGTGGGGCATTGCGTGTGAGCTGAGGGCAGTGCAGGCTGCTCCTCTGAGCATCCTGCTGCAGCTGGGGCTGCTCTGCCCTGCTGCAGCTCTGTGTCCAAGGCAGGAACTCTGTGCAGTCAGGCATTTCCCACACTTTCAGCTGGAAATAGACCCTTAATCTGGAAAGCAGCGAGGACACGGGAGGAGCGCTTCAGCTGCGTGCATTGGATGCAGTGCCTTTTATGTTGTGTTTTTATGCAATATTCTTTTCTCTCATGCAAATAAACTTGAAGTTGCAGGGAGGGGCAGCTGAGAAGAGGAAAACTTTCATTACAGACAGCTGACATGCAGAATAATATCTTTTTATATGCCACTCACCACGTGATAGTTAAAAGTAACTCATAGTTCACTGGGTAAGGCTATTTCTGGTGCAATTCTCCTTTTTTTGTGTAACAGTCTCATTCCAGCACATCTTGCTTTACCCTGAGATTTGATGTGTTTGTCAGTCCTGTGCTGAGTAACAGTTACTGGGTATCAGGCCTGAAGAACAGAAAACTTGCTGGATTGATGAAGTAAATATGGGTGAAGATAAAATAAACCTAGCCAATTGTTGCTTTCTGCTTTAGATTATAACGCTAATTGGAGCTGAAAATAACATTAAGATTAAAGATASAGACTGAAGTGGTTCCAGACAGCCTTTCTCATGAAATATTTATGCATTTAGGGCTTTTAACTCATCAGATCACTTATGAAGTTGTGGAGGTTACAATATCATTATGGCTTTGCCTTGTTTTGTGAATACACTGCACTGGCGTATTGATCACTAGAATGCAGTCAGGGCTTTTTCAGGAATCCCATTTGAAATGATCAAACAGATGTTGTAATGCTCCAGGGCACTTTCCTCGGTGGTGTGATTCTGAGAAAGTGGGTCTTGTCCTTTTTTCTGTAATTTCAGTACTTTGCAGCCTGTGTTAAATGAACTGTTTGCCCAAACCCTTGTGACACAACCAATAATTGAAGTCCAAATCCATTCCCACCAGGAACGCAATACGTGAGCTGGGTGGCTTAGCAGGTGTGTCAGGAGATCAGCTGAGCCAGAGCTGGGTGCTGCAGGCTGACCTGTCCTTTTCTTGCTGTAACTCCACTCCCCTTGTCCTTCTTGCTGTAACTCCCCTTGTTCTTTCTTGCTGTAATCTCCCTTGTCCTTTTCTTGCTCTGTAACTCCCCTTGTCTTTTCTTGCTGTAACTCCAAGCTCCCCTTGTCTCCTTTTCTTGCTGTAACTCCCCTTGTCCTTTTGCTGTAACTCCCTTGTCCTTTCTGCTGTAACTCCCTTGTCCTTTTCTTGCTGTAACTCCCCTTGTCCTTTTCTTGCTGTAGCTCCCCCTTGTCCTTTCTTTCTATGCCAGGCTCACATCCACTGCATCTCCATGGGTGGAAGGTGAAATAGATTTGGGAACTTGTTAAAACCATGGTGGTAGCACTGTGCTGAGGGCATGGGTTGGGCTGATGCTCTGTTTGCAGATTTACTCCAGAAAGCAGATGAGAGGAAGTTTTAACTTTGGCAGAAGGACTTCTCACCACGAGGGAGGCGCAGAACTTGTGGAGATGGCAATTTACACTCAGATGAAGTGAGCTGTGTGCCCAGGTCCTGCAGAGTGCAGAACCTGTCCCCAGGCCGTGTGTTTGACAAATTCACATACTCATGTGGGAGAGAGGATTTTTTTCCTTTTACCCTATGTCTTATCATTTCAAAGGCCCYTGCTAAAATAAGGCTCTTTTGGTTGCTGTTTGAGTAGTGTTGCTGAGGTGCAGGGAAGGAGTGGCTGCTGCCAGTGCTGCTCYGGGTGGGATGTGTCCTCCCGTCCCATGAGTCAAACCCAGCCCTGGCCTTGCTGCTGGTTAAAGGCAGCTCTGTAATTATCTGTTTTGGTTGTAATCAAGCTTGACCTATAAATACTGAAATGCCTCGTATAAAACTGATTAAACTATCAGAGCTGTTTCCTTTAATGTCACCTTTTATTCACCATAAAGGAAATTCCAGGATGAATTGTCAAAGGAGTTTTGCCCTTTTAAGCAGGTTCAGGAGGATTAGAAAGCTTCAGAGAAGCCCTGGTGCAGAGGCCAGGCCTGGCAGTGGTTTGGTTAAAACCCCTCTGACTCGAAGCTCTTGCTCTGGCACTGAAGTGTTAATAACTGTCTGAATATTCCTTCAGTTAAAACCTTCACACAGAAGAAAGTTTCATTTTCYCTGTAGAAGAAAATTCAGTTTCCACCCCCACTCTGACCCAAGGRTCCAGGAAGCAGCATTAAGGGGCTGAGCTGAATACTGGAGGATTAAGCACCACATTAAATAACTTAATTTCTTTACGAAACGTAATGAAACTGTTACTTTCCCCTCTATTTGCAGTTAATTCTGTGCACTCACTGCCATTCAGGTTCCTATCAAGCCTTGAAATCTGCCCTGAAAAGCACTGAGGAGGTGCAGTCCCACTTGGCAGTGCCAGAACATCCCTTGTGAGCTGTGTTTAAGTCCTCATTACACGGATACTCATTGCTGCAGGGGGTTTATTTAAACTGATAAACAAATGRAGTATTAATAAGTGGCCATATGGTCAGTGGGGCTTTTCATTCTGGAGATTGTTGTTAAAAGAGGCGTTTAATGAGCGGCGGGTGCGTGGGAATGGGGGGGCTGGTTGCTTGTGGCAAGTGAGGATCTCTGGGCTGCACATGCAGAGCTGACCTTTAGAACGGGCTGCACGGTCACAGCCAGTGTACAAACACACATTATTGCAGCTGTGCCAGGCACATTTAAAGAGTCTCAGTATTTTCTGGGATTTGTGAGTTAGCCCGGTCTCCTGAGGAGCTGGGGTGTGCCCCATGTTTAGAGGCTTGGTGTTAGGATTTATCACTGCTGGGTGTAAATCACAGAATCGTGGAATGGTTTGGGTTGGAAGGACCTTAAAGTCCATCCAGTGCCATGGCAAGGACATCTTCCCTTATCCCAGTGCTCCAGCCTGGCCTTGGGCACTGCCAGGGCTCCAGGGGCAGCCACAGCTGCTCCATGCCAGGGCCTCACTGCCCTTGGASTAAAGACTTTTTCCCAATACCTAATCTTAACCTACCCAATGCCAGTTTGAAATACATGGGAAGAGCAGTTTGAACCTCTCCAACTTCATTGGGAGGTTTCGAAGAACCCTTAGTGAATACGAAGTGGCCTGGAAGCTTCTTTTCTCCATTACATTTTTTATGCTGGAGACCAAGAAAGCTCAAACTGGGCTTTATGGYCAATGTCTCGTCACTACTACTGCAGAAATGAAATAATTAAAGTGCAGGCTGAACMTTCAGTGGCAATCTATCTACCTCATGTCACTTATTTACTCTTAATTATATAAACCAGGAAGAATAGTGGCGAATGTTGCCAAGCTACTATCAGCACAACGAATTATTCCTTCCAAGTAGAATGGAGTTGGTCTTTGCTACYACTGAGCCTCCTCAGGTCTGTCTGGAATTTAATCTGTTTCATAAAAGGTCYGAATATTTTTTCCACTAAAGGAAATGGAGAGGAATGAAAAACTTTATAGGGCTTAAAAATCAGTGGCAAGTTGTGGATGTGATAGGCAGCAAAAGGAGGAAGTGCCCTGAGCGGCTGCTGTGTCTAATGGCAGATTTGCCCTTCAATGTTTACGGCTTTGGCTGATGAGGAAGSGGGAAAGGAAGTGGTTTTTTCATTTTTTCTTCCAAAAAAAGCTGTGGAGAACTCCTCTGAATGGTGTAAAGCCCTCTGCTGAGCTGCTCCAGTGGGGCTGTATGGAAAAGGAGAAATGGTGAATGCGGCAGTGGTGCTGCTTGGGAGGAGCTGTGCCCGCCCAGTCCCTGCCATCCCTGCCATCCCTGCCATCCCTGCCCTCAAACTGTTGCAGACATTGGGAATTGAGCAGGGTGTGTTTGCCTCGGTGTGCCCAGTGCTGTGTCCTGCCTGCAGCTCTCGTTGGCATTAATTTGCAGAGTGCTGCAGTSTGGCTGGAGGGGAGCTGCCAGCTCCAGCCCCTGACGTAGGGCTTTGTTCTAATTTGGGGATGCAGAGTGTGTTGGGCTCTGAGTTGTGCTGCTGGCTTCCTTTCCCCTGCCTTTGTCTGGCTGGCACATGTCCCTAGCAACTTTCTGCAAGTGCAGAGCAATAGGACAAAAAATAAATTAGCCGTTTCAGCATGGCAGGCTTTAGCTGCCCAGAGCCCTTGTTCCTTGCCTGGAGAGCTTCTATAGCAAAGCAATTTCCAGTGAATAATTAGGCAGCCACTTCCATAGAAGTTAACATTATGTTATTTGAAATTGCAGGTTCGGTGTGAAGCTGATTGCACAAAAGATTACAGGCTGAGGAGGATCAATCCCAGAGTGTTTGTGCACAAAATGACTATTTCCAATGACAGAATTATTGCTGTTTTCCAAGGAGTTTGTCTCTGTGCCGTGTTTGTGTGGGCTGCAGTTAATTTGCTGGAAGCCCAGCTCAGCCCAGCACGGGGCTCTGCTGCTGGAGGACTTTACTCTCTGCCCAGCCTTTATGGCCCTGGCTCAGGAGATGGGGAGTGATGCAGAAAGTGGTGATTGGGATGTGGCTCTGCGCTGCACACACCTGGGCCGGGAGTTTTTGGAATGGATGCAAGATTTGAAGGCTGCTCTCTTGTCTTTTCTGATGGAGCTCTTCAGATAACACCTCTGGCCAGTGTTGTTCTCCTGTGCTCTCACATACCTGTTTGCTTGTTTGGCTTGTCACCAGCTTTATTTTCTATGTGTGCTTCTTGCTGGGTCTTTTGGGGGTTATTTGTTACCTGAAAACCAAAAGGAAAATCCATTTACACTTGGGTTACTGATGATTTGGACAAGGGACAGCCTGTATGTTCCAGCATCAGGAATGCACCTCAGTGGGGTCATGACTCATCCTACAGCACGCTTGTGCATAGCTAATTACACGTTTGCTGCCTTGATTGGTYTTTGATTTGATGCTGAAAGCAGGCSGTGGAAATMATAAWGATTTTGGTGTTAAAATTACAAAYCTGAGGCTGAGATTTCTGGCACAAATTATAAAATGTTACCTCTTATGTAATGTTAATACCTAAAACACACTTGCTTTGGTGTCAGAGACRGCAGTGATAATGAGGAAGAAAATAAATGCAGAGTCTGTGAGCGGAAGTTTGTCAAACTGTGCTTTTGAAGTCACATTGAAGTCCTGCTTTCTGCTTAGTCTGGTCTTTTAGTCTTTTGTTTTTCTCTTCCCTCTCATTTTTCTGGTGTTGGCGGCCTCAGGAAAGGTGGAGGAGGTTTCCCTGTTCCCCGAAGCCAGGGACTTTGACTGCCTTGGAGAAGATTTTGTGAAAGTTTTGTGAACGAGTGAGTCCATGGCAGTGATGTTTATTAATTAAACAGACTCCTTGCTAACTAGCAGGGTGATCTCTGGCAGTCTTTGCCTTGCTGCTGTTCAGGGGTGGTATCTGCTAAGAGTTGGTGATTTCCAGCCAAGCCCCCTTTGGGTGCACATCCCTGTTCCTAGCTGTGGGATTTCCAGCCAATTCCCTTATCCTTTGGGTGCACATCCCCGTTCCTGAGCTGTGGATTCCACAAGCCCCTTTATCCTTTGGGTGCACATCCCTGTTCCTGAGCTGTGGGATTTCCAGCAAGCCCCTCCTTTGGATGCACATCCCTGTTCCTGAGCGTGTGGATTTCACAAGCCCCTTTATCCTTTGGGGTGCACATCCCTGTTCCTGAGCTGTGGGATTTCCACCAATCCCCTTTATCCTTTGGATGCACATCCCTGTCCCTGCACGCTCTGGAGCCATTGTGTAATTGATGACAGCTTTGGTGAGCATTCGGGAAGTATTTCATGTGCTTTAGCCATCATTGGGTGATTTAACACCTCTGAACATGGTGTAGAACAAGTGGGGGAGCAGGTGCTGGGTGGAGCTGTCCTTGGGCCCAGCCTGGGACTGTTCGAGGGGAGATCCTTGGCCTGGTGTTTCCAGCCTTTGCTGCTGCATCATTCTCTGTTTGTTTGGACTCTTTTTTTACTCTGGAGGGAATCTGTCGGTTCAAGTGTGGCTTTGATCGCTGTAAATCTTCCCCTTGCACAAGTGCTGGGTTTGGGTTTGTTTTGCCAACATGGCTCTGAGTAATGGAGGGGTTTTGGTAGAGTGTTGAGCAATGTTTAGTTGACACTTTTAAAAAAAGAGAATCCACCACTTTCCATGGCCTAGTTTATAGTAACTGAAGAAAACTGGCACGGAGAACATTTCCAAGTTGAGAATGAAACAGGTTTGTTTATAGTAGCCACGATTCAGCATTGAACTGCCAGGATAAAAATAACCAGGACACGTGGCTGCAGCAGCCCAGGAATCTGCCTCTCCTCTGGGAAACGGGAAGGGCACGGCACAGGGGTGGCACTGCCAGCCCTGAGTGGAGGTGCTGCCCTTGAGCACATCTGTGCTMCTCTCCCCAATGGGCACAGTGCTGACCCCACTCTTCCCTTGGAAKCGTTCAGTATTCTGCTTTCCTGGTGAAACTCAGAGACAGGGAGGTGTGGGTGATGAGCAAGCAAGGAGTTATTCCTTCTTCCTTCCTTACAGCCAGGTGAGTGGCCCTGCTGCCTGCCTCTCTCTCAGGACATCTTCCTCTATCCCAGTGCACCTTCCTGGGGCCAAGCAGAGAGCAGGGCCCCTCAGTGCTGGGGTGGAGGAGCTGCACCTCCAGATGCCATCTCACACTGGCTCTAGGAACTGGTGCTGTGGTTTCTGTGCTGCTCCCTTCTGTGCCTCACTTCTTTCTGTTCCTTTTCTCTCACCCTCATTTAAACTCGGGCTGTGCTCTTTGGGTGCAGGGGCTGCTGAGCCATCGTCTGTGCAGTGCTGGAGAAAATCCACTGCACAGAAAACCCAGAATGGCTGGGGGTGGAAGGGAGCTCAGAGCCCCCCAGTGCCCCCTGCCATGGCAGGGACCCTTCCACTGTGCCCAGGCTGCTCCTGGCCTTGGGCACTGCCAGGGATCCAGGGGCAGCCGCAGCTGCTCTGGGCACCCTGTGCCAGGGCCTGCCCACCCTCCCAGGGAAGGATTTCATCCCAATATCCCATCCAACCCTGCCCTCTAGACTCACTTTCTCTTATACTTGGGAAAATATTTAACAAGGATTATGAGAGCTTCCGTTATCTGTTTCGAGACAGTTTTGATTCCTGTGACTCCAAGGTGACTCCAGAGCTGCTAAAAAGGAATATTTTCAGAAAACCAGGGTACTAGGTTMTCATTTAAACTTCCTATGATTCCKGAGGAGCAACTGATTCTTTTTTTTTGTCCCTTGAAAAGAAAGGATGAAGTGCTGCAGCTCTGAAGGCAGGACRGTCCCTGCCGGAGCAGCAGGTGTAYCCAGGGCTGTGATCACTGAATATCAGCACTGCTGCTGCTCGGGGCTGCTGAACAAAGGCTACTGGAAATGTTGGAGCTTCTCAAACTCTTGGGCAAGGGGATGGTGCTGCTGGGAGTCCAGGACTGCCACAGAATCCCAGAATGGGCTGGGTTGGAAGGGACCTTAAAGCTCACCTTGTTCCAGCCCTGCCACAAACCTGCTGGATTCCCTAAAATAATTGTGCTTTGTAGTGTTGCAGAACTTGATGCAACCTCAGACACGGTTAGTTTGAGTTTGTCTGGTGTAAGTGAAGTCTTGGAGTGTTCTAGGAAGGAGAGGTCCACAGGAGCAGGGTGCTTTGGCTTAAGCACTGCAGAGATGCTTCACAAATGCTGACACTTGAAAAACTATTAACTCTTTTTTAAATTCTTCTTTTTTCAGTTCCTCGTGGGGAGCCTGGAAGAACCTTCAGTAGAGCTGCTAACACTGATGAGAGATCTTTTATGCCAAGGTAAGAGATTTTTAGTGTTCTCGTCATATTTTAAATGAAATTTCTGTGAACATTGGAGTGAGTAATTGATAAGTGAAGTTCTTGCACTCGCTCTTTCAGTGCTGTGTTTGCTCATTTTGGTTCACGCTTCTCTCTCCCCACTGCCCAAATRATGAACTTCTTGATGAGCTGCTGAAACTCTAGAAACAGAACCAGCTCACTTTTGCATCAGGTTTGTGTCCTGAGGGGCCTCAGCCCTTGTSCCCAGGGCCTCCCCAGCCTCTGTTGGGAAATACCCTCGAGTTTGCTCCTTCCTGCCTGTGCCAGCCCTGCTGCAGGAGGGGGAGGATGGCTGCTGCAGCTGGAGAGGGCATGAGGGCCTGGGGAGCCAAGGTGCAGCTGAAGGAGCAGCCACACTTCAGGCTGGAGCTCCAGCTGGGTCTGCATCACTGWGGTCCTTCTCAGGGATGCTGTGCCTCTGGATACTGACACAAATACCTGCAGCTTRTCACCTCTCTGGCTGCTCCAGGACACAGCCCTTCACTTTTCTGTGAGCAGCTGGGGCTGCTGCTGTGACTGGGTGAGAGTCCATGTGTCTGCCTGGGCACTGTTGGTGGCAGCAGCAGCAGCAGAGATGCTCCTGTTAAAGAACACAGAGCACAGCTGGATTCTGGTGGGTCAGGTGTCTGATGGTGCAGGAGCAGAGCTRTTTGGTGATTACAGATGCAGAACCCTGTGATTTATTGCCCTGCAGGTGATGCAGGTGGTTTGGAGAGTGATGGAGTGGGGCAGGGGGCTGCAGCTCGGGGCAGTGCTGGGGTGGGACTCGTGCTCTGTGCTCCTCTTGTCCTGCTGGGATTGTGCTCTGGCCCTGTGCTGGGGTGGGACTCGTGCTCTGTGCCCGTCTGTCCTGCTGGGGTGGGCCTTGTTGCTCTCGTGCCCCTCTTGTCCTGCCTGGGGTGGGACTCGTGCTCTGTGTCCTGCTTGTCCTGCTGGGGGATTTGTTGCTCTGTGCCTCTGTGTCTGGCCTGGGAGACTTTGTGCTCTGTGCCCTCGTGTCCGCTGGGGTGGACTCGTGCTCTGTGCCCCTCTTGTCCTGCTGGGGATTTTGGCTCTTGTGCCCCTCTTGTCCTGCTTGGGTGGTGACTCGTCGCTTTGCTGTCGCCGCTTGTGTCCTGCTTGTCTGCTGGGGACTCGTGCTCTGTGCCCTCTTGTCCTGCATGGGCGTGGGACTCGTGCTCTGTGCCCCTCTTGTCCTGCTGGGGGATTTGTGCTCTGCGCCCCTCTTGTCCTGCTGGAGCTCAGGGGCTGTGCTGGGGTGGGACTCGTGCTCTGTGCCCCTCGTGTCCTGCTGGGGGATTTGTGCTCTGCGCCCCTCTTGTCCTGCTGGGGTGGGACTCGTGCTCTGTGCCCCTCTTGTCCTGCTGGAGCTCAGGGGCTGTGCCTGGCCAAGAGAGCAAGGAGACACACTCAGCTGTTGCTTTATTCTTGCACTYCAGCGTTCTGAACTAATGAGACCAGTTTCACAACATTTACAGTTAATTTTTCTGCACTCTTTAGTGGTCATACCCTTCTCCTGACTCTAAAGAACACTTAACAGCCATAGTCCAGTTCCATTTGGAAATGGAGCTGTTCCTTCACAGCATGTGACTGCTACAGAGAGCTCTGGATGGAAATGAATGCTGCTGTGTCTGACTGTATTTAGGTGGGCTTCAGCAGTTGCCAAATGAAAAGTTGGCTGGGATGCAGCATAGTAATTTCTTGAGCACTCTATTCATGTTGTATAAACAGATAACATTAACATACTTGTGAAAGAGCTACAAGATAATTAAGGCTTGTGGGGTTTACAGTAATAAGGCTCGTGCCTTTCAGGATCTTGGTTTCCTGTTGCACCTGAAAAAAAATCAGCAAATACTGTAGAGAAGAAATGAGAAGTTAGTCTTGTACTGCTCCCAGCTTAAACTTTCCCACAAGTATTTTCTGCTATAAATAAGAAGTGAAATAGTTCACAGCTAAATTTAACCCTTAGCTTGATTACTTTCTGGGTTTTCTTTGGTGGAACTGACTGTGGGACTGTAGGGAAATGAAGACAAACTGGATCAATAAGTTGCATTTATGCTTTATAAAAAATGCATCAGCTTTTAATTTCTAGGGATTATCAAGGGGGAAAGAATTGTTAATTGGAATTCCCCTCTCCTTCCCATTCAAAATTACAATTTTAGAAAGAAAGGAAGTGAATGTCACTTCTCAGGGAAATGGTCAAGCAGAAGAGCTTACAGTTCCCAGATTTCAGCTAGAACTGTTGTCAATGTCCTGGAGTGCACAGCCATGCCTGCTCTGCCTTTGGGCAGTTTCTGGAAAACCCCTTTCAGTTTGAGTTGGTTTCACAATTTGCAGTTAGGCAACTGCAGCTCACATGGGCTTCAGGAGCTGGAGAAAAGCCTCKTCCAGGTGCCTAAAGTGAGGGGCTGCACTGGTTGTTTGAGCCTTGCTCCCTGTCCAGGGCTGGGGGAGGGAAGGGCAGCTTCCCTTGGGTCTGTGACTGCAGAGCCTCAGCACAGGCAAGTCCTTTACTTCTGTTATTCTGCCTTAAAATGAGTTTAYAGTTGTGCTAAACMGATCACAGAAAGCTGTGTCCCTCTCCAGCTGCCCATGGGATGTTTGAGTTTTTGTTTAAGCCCATKCCTGGGTGACATTCAGCCCATGGGACAGGCTGGGGGGATGTCTGGGGAGGGTCCCCAGCTCCTGTTGGTCCCAGTTCAGCTCAGACTGGGGYTGGCTGAGCAGCAGCACATGGGGCTCCTCTGGACTCTGTTTTACATCTTCCCCTTGGGAGCCCAAGTGGCAGAAGCGACCCTGCCCCGATCCAGTGATCACATCAGCTCCAGTCACGGATTGGCAGGGAGTTGTCCACATTGCACAGCTGAAAACACAAAATACACACCTGTTCTTCACAGGCTCCTGGTACATTTCTCTCCCAAAGCCCTCGGAGGACGTTTTCCTTTCCCAGGGCTGTATGTGGGAGCCCGCAATCCCGTGGCAGGGCTGGTTTGAGGTGCCTGAGCTGGGGCTGCCCAGGCTCCCAGGCTGCTGTGTGTGTGCAGCCTTACTTGGGAAGGAAGCAGAGCCCTGCGGAAGGGGCTGGCTGCTGAGCTCATTGTTTGCTGCAGGGACAGCCCAGCCTGCCTGCCTGTAAACACTCGGGCCAGTGTTTATCACTGCCTTTGTCATTTGCCTTATTTGTCGGGGAATCTCGAGGAGCACGAGAAGTTTGCTGCTGCTGCTGCTGCGTAGTGACTTGAGGGAGTTGCAAGATTTCCATAAAAAGGCAGAGTCTGTGCTGGGCGAGCAGAGAGCTCTGCCTTGGCAGTGTGTGCTGGGCCTGACCTTTTCCAGAGAGAAAACACTGACCTAAATCCCTCCCTGCTGGGGGTGGAGGGGAGAAGGAAACCTCTTGACTTGCTTCTTTCTGATCTAATTTTCCTGTCCCGTGCTCTGGTTGGTGCCACGAAATGCTGAGGAAGCAGAGGACGGGCAGTGGCAGCTCGTGGTGCCCGGCACAGCCCCTGTGTTTGTCCCCTGCTGTCCATCCTCTTCCTCTCTGGCACTGCAGGCCCAGCTGTGGCCATTTCCCTGACCTGGGGCTGTCACAGTGGCATTCTCAGCCTGAGTGTTCAGGAAAATGAAACCCAAGCTGGCAGTAAAGGCAGTGGAGGCATTCCCACTCTCAGGAGGACTGMGTGCAGGGTGCAGCTGCTTTCAGGGCAGCCCCCACCTCTGTGCTCTAACTGTGCCTTTCTCTGCCCTGCAGGTCGCAGCTCTCTGAACAGCCCACACCATGCGTGAGTACAAGCTGGTGGTCCTTGGTTCAGGAGGTGTGGGCAAGTCTGCTCTGGTGAGTCTGGGGCCAGCCCTGATCCCCCCAGCCCTGCAGCAGCCTGGCTCCCTGCACACCAGGGCACTGCTGCTCTGTAAGGTGCCAGGACTTCACCAGCCACTGTGCTAGTGCTGGGGAGCTGTGTCATGGTTCAGGAGGGGTGATTAATTGCTGCTAATTAGCGTGTCATGTCTGCCTCCTGCGCGGGTGCTGTGCTGCACTCAGCTGAGTGTCTGTGAGCATTGCAGGCCCAAGGGCAGTGGCACTCCAGGAAATCTGGCTGGAGTCAATCCCAGGATCAYTCCCAGAGCTGGGGTTCAGCCCTGCACWCCTCCKGGGCTCTGGGTTTTCCATCCTGAGTCAGCAGCTGGCTCAGAGCATCCACAGCCCCTGCAGGGAGGGAGGAGCAGCACTGTGCTCTCCGGGAGTGCTGGTCCTGCTCCTGAGGAGAGCTGTACACAGCAGAGCTGATAGCGAGGCACTGAGAGAGAGACTCCTGTCACCCATTTATCACTCACCAGTCAAGCAGCTCTCTCCAACAGAGAGGCAAAGAACTGGTCAAGTGTGAGTTATCTGCAACAAGGAACTGCAGTGTTCCTTGTCACAGGCGTGATAATGGCTGAGCAGCTTTCATGTCCTGCCTCATTGRTTATTCTGCTGCTACAGCCAGGTAATAATCCTGGTAAATCACCTGCAGAATCCCAGTGAACAGAGGAGAGATTACTCGCTTGCATATCAAATTTGATGCACTCTTCCAGCAATCCCATCCTAATCACTACAAGGTGTTTACAAGGTGTAATTTTTTACYAGCTCTGTTCCTCCACAGCAGTGTAAGCAATCTGTATTGCTTTTGCCACCAGCACTTCCCTGATTATCTTAATTTTCTTATGTAGCACTGAAAGACTCACTAGGTGAAGTGGGGCACTTAGTAGCATGCTGTAAATAAAAATTACTCAGCATCTGACATACTTGAATTTCCTTCTCTGTGATGTGAAGTCTGAGTCAGCACCATCCCTGACCTTTTGAACAGCTGAAATGCAAATACCCAAATAGTCTGGTAAACAAAAGTTAAATTCTTTTTGACAGGCTGGSTGCTAAGTCAGCATATTTGGTAATTCATATGCATGAATTTGGTAATTCATGATCCATTATTTRTATAGCAGCACACAGTAATTGCCAATTAGCAGCTAGGAGTGGATAATATTTAGCTTTCACAGAGTCTGTGTYCTTATTTACAGGCATTGGCAAGGAAAGGTTACAAGGTGGGATTTAAAATAATCTGGGAGTCACTTTAAATTTCATTCTCCCAACTGCACAAACTGACCTGTGCAACAAAGAGCCTGGTGTTCATGTCCAGCCTGTGTGCCCTGGCTGCAGTGACAAACTGGGGCTGTTCCACTGAGATCCCCCTTGCTTTAACTCTTCTGTGCCAGCCCAGTGCTGATGCTGCTGCTGGTGGCAGTGATGGAGTAGCAGAAAACCTTCACAGTTGCAAAGGCACAGTTGTTCAGCAACTTCTGTTTCCTGTACAGCACTTCTATCCCATTGCTGAGGCTAACACTCTCCTGGAGTGCCAGTGGGTGACACAGTTTACAAGGGTGCCCAGCGGTGCAGAGCTCTGCAGAGAGCTGGAAACTAAAGCTGGGCTGCACCACCCAAACACAGGAAACTTCTAAAAGTCTTGGATCTACACAGAACCAAAAACACCCCCAGACCTGCAGCTTCTCCCTTGGCCTTTCTTTTCACCTATAATAGATGAAGTCCACCAGAGATCAAGAGTGTCATGTGTCAGTCAGATTGTCACACTCAGGGCAAATTTCTTTTCCAAATAGAAATGTTATGTCTTTTTCTCTGGTCCTCACTATTGACTTTTAAAGCAGATTTACTGTTGTTACTTTTCCTGAAGTGCTCTTTGGTGAATGTTTCTGGCTGTGTTCCGCTCACGGGATTTTTTTCTTCCCTTCCTCCCCAGACTGTACAGTTTGTTCAGGGAATTTTTGTTGAAAAATATGACCCAACAATAGAAGATTCATACAGAAAGGTAAAGCACCATGGTTTTTATTTCTTCCAAGTCTCACAGAGGGAATTCCGGGGGCTGCTTTGGGTGCAGGGCTGGAGCTGCTGGGCAGAAGTCCTTGCAGGGTCCCTGAGCAGTTACATAATCCAGGCACAGAGCTGCTTTCTTCCCTGCATGGATGTCAAGTGAGCCATTGTGCCACGGATTAGCAGAAGTGTCAGCACATTAAAGGCACCAAAACATACACTAAAAACTTGTGACATTTGTGCCTGTGATAATTAAATTAAATTGTGCCGTGAGTTCTGCTGTTAAATTTACTTGACTTTCCTGGAATTAMCCTCATTAGATCCAAGACATTGCTCAGAGAGTGGAAGATTTGCAAAGTCTCACTCTGAGGATCCTAAAATATTTTGCATTTTCTCCTCTTCCTTATTCCCTTCTCTCRGGGCAGCAAAGYAAAATTCAAGTTTTAAGGTGCTTTGATTTGTAGGAGTGGATTAAYTTGAGATATTTCCAATCTCACTTAAGTTGAGATGTTTACAGTGAGCTGCTCATTTAAGCCTTGCTAATGAAGGGAGTCCTGGAGCATGTGAGCTGCCCCAGATGCCTGGCTTGGGGCATGGTTAATCCTCTAAGAGCAGAGCTGCTCAGCCCTGGGGAGGCAGGTGCTCTTTGCTGAGAGCCCTTTGTGCAGAGGTGCAGCAGGAGCTGGGATTTCTCTTGCCTGTGCCACTGCAGACCCRTCATTCTGAGCCTTTGTTCCCTCTTTCCCCAGCAAGTGGAAGTAGACTGTCAGCAGTGTATGCTGGAGATCCTCGACACAGCAGGGACAGTAAGTGCCATTGCTTTATCTCATTGCTGTGCAGCTCCTTCCTTGAGAGCAGCAATCCTGGCCAGGCAAAGGCAGTGAATCAGCTGCAGCCATTGAAATGAAGGATTTTGTTAGATGACCTCAGCAGGGAGGTGGGTGCCCGTGCCTGGTGAGCCGTGTCCCAGTGCTGGCACACAGGGCTGGTGCCTGCTGTGCCATCCCCGTACCAGCTTTCTGCTCTGCCAGGTTTGAATCATGAACCTGCCAGTGGCCACAAGGACAGGGGCTGCAGGCAGTGCCAGCCAAGGGGCTGCTCCCCAGCAGGTGCCACCAGCAGAGCTGCCCTGGCACCTCCCTGGCACTGCCCTGCTGTCCCTCCAGTGGCACCTGCAGCTGGCACAGCCCTGGCCCAACAAACCATCCCTGGGGGGCTGGCAGCACGTCCCAGGCACCTGGTGCTCCCTGGGAGRTGGTTTGAGTGAGAAAGCCCTGGGAATCCTCAGCAGCAGGGGCAGGAATTGTTGCTGGGTGGGTCTGGTAAAGGTCCTGGCCCTGCTGGGGCTCTGASCTGGCACTGCCCAGCCTGCTCTGGCATTTCAGTCAATAAAGCCATGCAGACATGCTTTTATTGCTGCTCTTCATCTTTTCCCCATTTTTCCAAGAAACCCTTTATTAAGGGGAAAAAAAAAAACCAAAACACCAAACCAAAGGGAAAGAGAGTGTTAATGCTTTTATTCAATTTCCATGCTCCAGTGGGTTTCTGTGAGGGGTGAATATGTAAATCCATCTGTGGCACTGCATTCTTGTCTGCAGTACAATAGGAGTATTCCTTTGGAACTGTTCATTAGCTGCGTTCCCCAGCTAATTACTGTAAAAAACGTTTGCTTGCAGGAGCAATTCACAGCCATGAGGGACCTGTACATGAAGAATGGGCAGGGGTTTGCACTAGTATATTCTATCACAGCACAGTCCACGTTCAACGACCTGCAGGACCTGCGGGAACAGATCCTACGGGTGAAGGACACTGAGGATGTGAGTAGAACATGGCTGGGGTCCTTTCTGCGAGTGCTTAAGGAGCTTTGCTCTCAAACCACCCCAGCCTGGGTGTTTGCATACAAAGCTTCTTTCAGAGGATCTCCTTGGCGAGTGCTGAGGGAGTTTTCAGAGCCTTGCAGCTTTCAGTGGTGTTGTTTGAGGCACAGCCCCTGCTAAGGGACATCACAAAATCAGATTTTCCCGTGTCCTGGAAGCCACAGTCTTTTGGAATGCTGGGAGTTGATTGAAAGCAGCATTACTTCACTTTTTCTCCTTTAAACTCCTTTCCAGGATTTGCGATTTTCTTTCTGTGTGCCTTAGCTGTGCTTCATTTCCCTCAGAGGTAGGGGCAGTCATGGTGAGGGTGTTCCCAGTYGCTCTGCAGCTCTGGCACTGGGGACTGGCAGGGCTGGTTCCACATGTGGGAGGGGGAAGTTCAAAGCTGTGGCAAAACCTGTCCCCCAAGGAGGTCACACAGTGCATGAGCAAAACCATCAGGGGCCTGACAGAGCCTTGGGTTGTTTGGGTGTTTGGAGCTCTTTGAAACAAAGGACAGATCAGCTGTGGGGAGTTTGGGGTGTGACAGATGTGCCAGGCTCAGGTGAGGGTGGCTCTGTCCCCTGGACCGTGCTCCTGTGCTGTTCCCTGGCTGCAGTGGCCCTGGGCCCTCCTTGCTTTAAAAGCTCAGCTTTTATTGGTGCAAAACTGCTTTTATTGGTGCAAAACTGCTTTTATGGGGCAAAACTGCTTTTTATTTGTGCATAACTGCTTTTTATTTGTACAAAACTGCTTTTTATTTGTGCAAAACTGCTTTTTATTTGTGCAAAGCTGCTTTTTATTGGTGCAAAACTGCTTTTATTTGTACAAAACTGCTTTTATTTGTACAAGACTGCTTTTATTTGTGCAAAACTGCTTTTCCTTGGGGCAGGGATTACTGTGGGGTAAATCCCTGCTGCAGGAGCCTGAGCTGGGCTTGGCTGTGCTCYCAGGGGAATTTGTGCCCTGAGCTGGGCAGGTTCATCCCCAGCAGACACTGCTGCTTTCCTTTGGGCCTCAGGAGCTGAGGGCATGGTTGAAATGCATTTATTTGCTTTGTGTGTTCCTGTTGAAGCCAAGCTCGAGAACCTTTTGAACGTTTAAGCTGCATTTTCCTGAGTTAGGAAATGTTCTCCTTTCTGTCTTTCACATCAGAACATGTCTGAAGTCCCAGTACAGCAATCATTYCATTATCTGTATCTGGAAGAGTTTWAATTCCAATCTTCTGCACCTAACAGTAAATGATCAGAGGTAGTTGCTCACCAAACTCCATTTTTGGATAAACCATTAATACCTTCTGCAATAATCTTACACAGTTTCATGTCTTCAAACCTGTACTGCTTACTCATCTCAGTATCACTTTTTGSCCTATTATTTCACATCTTCATACACTTTGGTTTTTGCTGAACATGTTCATAACACATTTTCATGTTTCAGTATGAGAAATTTTCTCTTAACTGTCTAGAAAACTCTAAAGAACAYGATATTTACAACTCTGTGTAAGCTGACAGAGCCTGTAGATCTGATTTCAAATGAGCTTTTTTTGCATTTGCTTCATCTGTGCTGTGGCTTCAGGTTCCTGATGTAATAAGGAAAATTTATGTCTCAAAAATAAAAATATGATCATTCTCTAATGGGTATGGCTGGGAGTTTTAAGGASAAAAATTAATCTTGAGTGTAGTTGTGTCAGGAAGAGACCACAAATACTAACACTGAAGCAGATTAAAAACACACAGTGTGTTGTAAATCACCAAATGAATGGGGTAGTGATTTATTTCCCAGCTGGACAGGACTGGGTTTCTGCTCACAGAATGAAATGTTGGAGGAAATGGAGCGGCTGCACTCCCTTGCCCGCAGCCCTTGGGGGTTTTTCTGCTGCCCCTGGGTGTGAGGAAGCAGGAAATGGTGCTGGGCTGTGGCACTGCCTGTGCTGCCCTGCTGCCAGCCGTGCCAGCCGGAGCAGGGCACAGAGCCCAGGTGTGCCCAGCTCCTGGCACCTGCAGGGGGCACTTGGGCTGCTAGGAGAGATCTTGGGAGGTTTTGTTCCCTTGTTTAAAGTGTTACAGAATCCCAGAGTGGTGTGGGTTTGGAAAGGGTCTCAGAGCTCAATGCAATGGGAGGGACAGCTCCAGTCCTGTCCAGGCTGGCCTGGGACACCTCCTTCTGTACTGTTGGGACACCTGGGAGAGCCACAGCTGTGCCAGGCACTGCAGAGGGGCAAGAGCCACTTCCATCATTGTCTCCTGGTTTTATTGGGTTCATAGTTCATCCTGCATTTCCCATTCTGCCTTTCCCCCCTGCTAATTCCCCCCCTGCCTTCCCCATTTCCCCCCCTGCATTTCCCCCCCTGCTTCCCCCCTCCTTCCCCCCTGCATTTCCCCGTGCTTCCCCGTGGCATGTTCCCCCCAGCCCATTGCAATTTCCCTCTGCATTTCCCTCCTGCATTTCCCCCCTGCATTTCCCTCTTGCTTTCCTCTGCATTTCCCATTCTTCATTTCCCTCCCTGCATTTCTCCTCCTCATCCCGAGAGCCACAGCAACGCAAAGAGCTCCCTGCACATGACCTTCTGGATGGAATTTCTCCCCCTGTTGCTCCTCTCCAGGTTCCCATGATCCTGGTTGGCAATAAATGTGGACTCTGGAGGAAGAACGAGTTCCCGTGGCAAAGAGCCAGGGGCAGAACTTAGCACGACAGTGGCTGTAAACTGTAGCTTCGTAAGAATCATCTGCAAAGTCCGAAAATTCAACGTAAATGACGCGTAGCACTCCTGTTTCCCTTGTGTTCTCCAGCATGAACATGGCATTTTGAACCCTGTGTGTCTGAGCTGGGCACTCCAGGCTGAGCTGGGGAAGGGAGCCCTGCAGTGTGGCAGCCGTGCAGTGTGCCAGCGTGCAGTGTGCAGCCGTGCAGTGTGGCAGCCCTGCAGTGTGCAGCCGTGCAGTGTGGCAGCCCTGCAGTGTGGCAGCCGTGCAGTGTGCCAGCCCTGCATTGTGCCAGCCGTGCAGTGTGCAGTGCAGTGTGGCAGCCTGCAGTGGTGGCAGCCACGCAGTGTGGCAGCCCTGCAGTGTGGCAGCCCTGAGTGTGGCAGCCCTGCAGTGGCCAGCCGTGCAGTTGTGCCAGCCCTGCAGTGTGCCAGCCTGCAGTGTGGGCAGCCGCTGCAGTGTGCCAGCCCTGCAGTGTGCCAGCCGTGCAGTGTGCCAGCCGTGCAGTGTGCCAGCCCTGCAGTGTGCCAGCCGTGCAGTGTGGCAGCCCTGCAGTTTGCCAGCCGTGCAGTGTGCCAGCCCTCTGCAGTGTGGCCAGCCCTGCCAGTGTGGCAGCCACTGCAGTGTGCCAGCCCTGCGGTGTGCCAGCCCTGCGGTGTGCCAGCCCTGCGGTGTGCCAGCCATGCAGTGTGCCAGCCGTGCAGTGTGCCAGGCACTCTGTGGCTGATGTGCTCCCTTTTCCCCTGTCACAGCCAGGGTGCCTCCCCAGGCTGGTGTTTCACAGCCTCTCCCAGGGGCTGTGAGCAGCACAGGGCCCTGAGCTGGATGGCTTTTAGCTTAGATAAACTTTATCTGGAGAGAATGTGTGTCACAAGAACTGCTGCCATTCCCAGCGTGGGTGATGCCCCGTTGTGCTCCTTGTCTTGTGTGGGGTTGGCTGTTGGTTTTGGAGTATTTGCGTTTCTGGCTGCAGATGCCTCATCACAGCCCCTGTAAGCCCCAGCTTGCTCAAGCCATGCCTAAACCCAGACCTGAGCCGTTCCTGAGTTTAACTGAGACCCCTCTGCTCTGGGTGCTCCTCCTGCTGCTGCCTGGGGCCGTGGGCTGGCTGGGGCAGCTCTGCTCCACATCAGGCACCAGCTTTTGTTCTGTGCTGCAGTTATCAGCCTGTGCCAGAGGCCAGGTTTGCAGGCACAGAGGCTGAGGTGACCCCGTGCAGCAGAGCTGGGCTGGTTCCAGCTGATAACTGGGACTGTTCAGGGCTGTGGGATAAGCAGGAGCAGCAGGAGCTTGGCCTGGGCCCAGCTGCCCTGGCAGCCAGCAGGATGGGCTGGGAGGGAGGGGAGCCCCAGGAACTGAGAACTGCAGCTCTGGGGCTGGAATTGCCCTGGCTGGGGGCTCAGGATGGGCTGGGGATGGGCTGGGAGCCCCAGGAACTGAACTGCAGCTCCGGGGCTGGGATTGGCCTGGCTGGGGGCACAGGAGCAGCTCCGGGGCTGGGATTGGCCTGGTTGGGGGCTCAGGATGGGCTGGGAGCCCCAGGAACAGAATTGCAGCTCTGGGGCTGGGGTTGGCCGGGCTGAGGGCTCAGGATGGGCTGGGAGCCCCAGGAACTGAGAATTGCAGCTCCGGGGCTGGGATTGGCCTGGCTGAGGGCTCAGGATGGGCTGGGGATGGGCTGGCCTGGTTGGGGACTCAGGAGCAGCTCTGGGGCTGGGGTTGGCCTGGCTGAGGGCTCAGGATGGGCTGGGAGCCCCAGGAACTGAGAATTGCAGCTCCAGGGCTGGGATTAGCCTGGTTGGGGGCTCGGGAGCAGCTCTGGGGCTGGGATTGGCCTGGCTGGGGGCTCGGGAGCAGCAGAGCTGAGCCAGGCTGCTGCCAGCAGGGATTTATTTGTGTGTCTGGGCTGGGATGCAGCAAGGAGCAGCTCGGCCATCAGCAGATGCCCAGGGAGGTGCCAGAGCCAGGGCTGTGGCATGCCCACACTTTGGGGGGCACACCGCCCCTCCTCAGGCCTCACCCCATGGCCAGGGGTGCCACCCCCATGCCTGGGGGGATCCTGCCTGTCCCTGCTGGGTGTGCAGCCCCAGCGAGGTCACAGCAGAGAGGACAGTGTGCTTATCTGCAGGATGAGTTCCTGCTCTCCCTGTGATCTTCGTGTCCTGGTTTCCTGCCAGCTGATACTTCCTAGTTGTGAAAAGTACAGAAGCTGAGGGAATCAAAGAGAGGAGCTGTGAATGAYGCAGCTCAGTGCCCTGGGACTCTGTCCTGCTGCCTCCTGTGCTGGGGAGGCSTTTGCATTCTTTTGGGGTTTGGTCTTGCTTTCTCACTACTTTTGGAGTTTCTAAATTTGCTAAAATCTAAGTAAAGAGTGATAAATTCCTACATGCATTTGCTGCATGTGAATCAYACCTTTCAGATAATAAGTTTTTAATCCGGATGACCTTCTGGTGACCTCCTAGATGCTCTTGCAGCACGCTGACTCTTTTTAGGGATGGTGGCATTCCTGAAACCTTGTTGCAGATGGCTGTACTCACAGTCACTACTAGCACCTAAATTATCTAATTTATGAGAAAGGAAAAMCTCAAATTTCAGTTGTTACAGTGTGTTATAAACTGTTTCTTTGTCTRGTAAATTTCTTTGGAATCAACAAGAATTTGTGAGCTGTCAGCCGCTCCAGGAAGGGGAAAAAATAAACAAGGACAAGGGTGGAGCCCTCTGAAGGTTGAAATATTTCTCCTCACTGCTGTGACCCAGCTCCAYGCATTTTTGCAAAGCTCATTTTGCTATAAATGGGTTGAGTCTCGCTGGGAAAACGCTCAGCAGGCTGTGCAGCTGCAGGAGGGCCCTGGGGGGTCCCTGGTGGCAGCGGGGGCACAGGGACAGGGCTGTCCCCTCCCTGCAGGGAGGTGCCCTGGGCTGCTGATCCTTGAGGATATTGTGCCTGTCTTAAAAACCCTTTGTTAATCCCGAGTTTCTCCCACTTRTCCAAAGCAAGGAGTCTGCTGCCATTTCCCTGCCCTGCTCTTCTGAAGGCTTTGGTGCTGATAAACTGAGTTTCCAGCTCCCTTATGTTCTGCACACTGATGGGAGCTTTGGCTTTCTTCTTCCATAAGCAGCTGCTTGAGAAACATGTAATAAATTCAAGCAGTTTAATTGAATTTACATAACTGCAGCCGCCAGGAAAGAGTTGTCAGCTCCCCAGCCTGCCTCAGTTSTGACAGCTTGTGTTTTACCACTTGGGTTTTTCAGCTTGTGTTCTTCATTTGCAGATCTTTTATGACCTGGTCAGACAGATAAATAGAAAAACACCAGTGGAAAAGAAGAAGCCTAAAAAGAAATCATGTCTGCTGCTTTAGACTCCCATCATGCAGCAGCTCTGAGCCAGGTAAGAGGGGCCGAGTCCCACCTGGGCCAGGTGAGCAGAGCAGCTCCCAATGGGGCCCTTCCCTCTGCTGCTCCTCCCGGGCTGGGACTGAGCAGGAACTTTCCTCTGAGCCCCAGGGCTCGCTTGGGCTTCCTTTTCATCCTCGGAGAAATGTTGTTAATCCTCTGATAATGTTACTGCTGCTGGGAGCTCTGGGGACAATTGCAAATTGCTTTTGTGGGGATGTGGGGTTCAGTGGCACAGAAATAAAAGGCTGCCCACTAAAAAGTAAAASAAGCCAAACCAAAACAAGCATAAAAAWCCCCAAAACAAACCCAACCAAAAAGCACACCAAGACTGGACAGAGCTATAAATAATCTTCCTGTGTGTCTTGGCAGGGAGCTCTGTGTGCTCACAGCTGCTCTGTCATGCTCTGGAAGGGAGCTGCAGCTCCAGGGGTGGGACAGAAATGTCCCCATGTGGGGCAGAGAGGGGCACTTGGCTGGCACTGCTCTGCCTCCTTCTCAGTGCTTCCTGGAGCCAGCAGAGCTGCTGCTGTGGCTGTGAGCTCTGTGCTGTGCTGAGCTGTGCTGTCGCTGTGTGCTGTGCTGTGAGCTCTGTGCTGAGCTTGCTGTGCTGTGTGCCCTGTGCTGTGCTGTGCCTCTGTCTGTGTGCCTGTGCTGTGCTGTGCTGCTGTGCTGTGCTGTGCTCTGTGCTCATGCTGTGCTCCATGCTGTCTCTGTCTGTGCTGTGTGCTTGTGCTCTGAGCTGCTCAGGCTCAGCCCTGCCCTGCCCTGGCCGTGGGCACTGCTGGTATCAGGCAGGGGCAGCAGGCTGGCATTGGCTGGCACTGCTCTGCCTCCTGCCTTTGCCAGCTCAGGGGGCTCCTGGAGCCAGCAGAGCTGTGCTCGTGCACCCTGTGCTGTGCGTGTGTGCCCTGTGCTGTGTGCCTGTGACTGAGCTGAGCTGTGCTGTGCTCTGTGCTGTGTGCTGCTGCGCTCGAGCTGCGCAGGCTCAGCCCTGCCGCCCTGGCCGTGGGCACTGCTTGGGTATCTTGCTGGTATCAGGCAGGGGCAGCAGGCTGGCACTTGGCTGGCACTGCTCTGGCCCTGATAACACACAGCATTTGGAGAGTTACACTCCCACAYTCTCCTGCTTTCTGTGCCTAGGAACAGCCCTGAGTTCTGGGAAAAAGGAGCTCCTCTGGGCCCTTGGCTTTCAGGCCCTGGAGGTCACTGGTGGCAGCAGCAGAGMAAGAAATGTCCCCCCATCATCTTCATTTGTATTTTCTTTTARTTCCTCCAGATTGCAGGAATGAAGAACTGTTGCCTAAATGGAAAGTGCCAGCATTCCCAACTTCAGAACCTTATGGAAATGAGTAACATATCGGAAGAAGCTTCTCCTGTTTTTTATATCCTGCGGGAAGAATTTAGATCTTAAAAATGGTTTGCACACAGTCCCTGGAAAAAGCAGTTGCTCTYTGTATATCTCTTGGAAATTAAAGCCAATATTCCTCCTCCTTTGCAATAGCAATTAACAAATGGGAAAATAAATATAATTGACTCTAGCATATGATTATCCCAAGGAGCATGGATGCATTTCAAATGTTAGAGATTGCTACTATAATTAAAATTCATATTGACCATTTTATCATAATTTCTCCCCATCAAGCACTAAAAATGTTCCACTGTTATATTTTATATCTATAACTATAGATATATATTATCCAGAATTTCCCTTTGAACTCACTGCAACAAATAACTTTTTGAGTCATTGACTTCATTTTATATTTAAAAGTTACAGAATATCATTATTTTCATTCTGCCATTGTATTCTAATTAAAAATGTTTGTGCATAATGCTTTGGAAAAATGGGTCTTTTATAGGAAAAAACTGGGATAACTGATTTCTATGGCTTTAAAAGCAAAAATATATAATATACTAAACCAACTCTAATATTGCTTCTTGTGTTTTACTGTCACAGATTAAATTACAGCTTTTATGAATTATTAAATTTTAGTACATTTTCATTTTTGTTTCTGTGTTTTTGTTACCYTTTCCAGCCTTTGGGTTTGCTCCCTYTTCTGGGAGTTCCTCTCCCATCCTGGRGGATCAGGGGTTTGTTGAGGTGCCCCAATACCCTGTGCTGTATTTAATGTACACCTCCCAAAGGACAGCAGGCAACTCTTGTGTTTCCTCTTGGCCTTTTACAGGTGGTACTGCTGCAGATATTTCCTCTGGTATTTCCTCTGTACAGGGACTCTGCTGTGCACAAGTTTGGTTCCATCCCYAGCTCTGTCTGCCCTGGAGGATGATCCTTGGTTTCAGACCTGGCRTTGGCTGGTGGTCCCTGCTCAGCTGAAGGGGTTTTCTGTTCATTTTGGGGTTTGTTGTATTCTTTAATCCCTGTTGTTTCTGAAGTTTCAAGGAGCAGGATCCGAAGAGGGCCCTGGGTGCTCCATCCTCTGTGTGTGCAGGTCAGAGCCCGAGGGACCCCAGCCCCTCCTGGGGACCCCCAGGGCCCCCTCGAGTGGGTGAGAGCAGAAAGTGTCAGCGCAGGGCAGGGAGCTCAGCACGGGCCCTGTCCTGCTGCTTCAGCTGGAAATGAGAGGAGAGATGTTCCTGCACCCCTGTGGAGCTCCTTGGGACCAGGGGGAGCAGGTTCTGTAAACAGCATTTTCTAAAACTCTGTTCTGATGCAGCTGATGAATTATAGAGAGCCCAGTTCCTAATGCAGCCCGAACCAGACTGGATGCAAACAGCTGGATGATGTGACAACATCTGGATGATGTGACAACATCTGCCTCCTGACCAGCACAGTTACTTCAGCTGCTGGTCTTCAAGGCACCCCTGCAGCTCCTTTTTCAGGAGGAGCAGAAGCACCGTGTTGGCAGGTTGGTTATCTTTCTGAAATGTAAAATATTTTAGCAATAATGTAATTTCAGTGAACGTGGTGGTTGCTGCACGTCTCTTGTATAAACTGGGGCACAGAGTGAGCGGTGACTGGATGCACATGGGCTGGGTGAGGATGAGGATGAGGGTGAGGATGAGGGTGAGGATGAGGATGAGGATGAGGATGAGGATGGCGGGGAGCGCTCCCGAGCCCCGGCTGCCGCTAGATGGGAGTGTGGGAGAGGCGCAGGGCTGGGAAGGCTCCGCAGCCATCGCTCTCATTCGGGATATTTGCAGCCTTCCCGCCCCTRTCCTCTCCCCTCTGCCTCACACAAGCCGCTCGTTTTCTCACCGGATAAAAAAATAAAAGTTCTTCTTTAATGGATTTTAGCACAATAGCTGCAGTTCTGCCCCGGAGAGCCAGGTCAGACAGAAAGGTCCTGAAGCACTTGGTGGTTAATGTCTCYCCGGGTTAAAAACGACTTCACTGCAGAGWGTTCTAAAGAAAGGGGAAAAGAAAAACCTCCCAGAAGTCCCAGGCTTCTGCATTTGACCAGAACCCAGCCGAGCACAGCAACATTTTGCTGAGAGCAAAGGGACACATTTAAAATGTCCCTGGAGCCCCTGGAGCCACCCAGCTCCTGTGTGAGCTGTGCACAATGCCCCCAGACAGTCCTGGCCATCTCTGCAATGTGCTGCTCTCACTCCCAGCCTGTGTTGGTCATTTTCAGTGCTTTCTAAAGGTTATTTGAAGCCATGTTTTCCCCTCCCTCCCGTGTGGGTTGGATGGAATGGTCCCAATGTGGATGGAATGCTCCCACAGGTCCTGCCCCACTGGGAAGGTTTAATTGCAGGTTCTGATGCTGACCCAAGGCGTGACAGGGAGACCTTCCCAGGCTGCTCAAATCCAGGTTTCTTCTGCTGGCATTCCTGCCATTGCAGTGGCTGACGTGGGCATCCTGCATRCTGCAGCCACCAGAGAAACTTGAAAATTCATGTTAAATTCACCATTAACCTTTGCAAAATCAAAACTAGTGAATGTGTTCTTTATTTTGCCAGGACCAGGCACTGAGGAGTGAAATTGGATTTTCCAGAGGCCCAGGTGCCACTTGGTGAGCAACCAGCATGTGCTAGCCCTCCTG
>NDFG01000658.1:36774-57711 GCA_002167245.1 Sporophila hypoxantha | reverse complement strand
CCCTCCTGTTTGGGGCTGAGCATCCTTCCCCCCTCCTGTTTGGGGCTGAGCATCCTTCCCCCCTCCTGTTTGGGGCTGAGCATCCTTCCCCCCTCCTGTTTGGGGCTGAGCATCCTTCCCTCCCTCCTGTTTGGGGCTGGGCTCTGGCACTGGTTTCCCTGCAGCAGCTGGTCAGTGCTCTGGCTTTCAGCCACAGCTCTGTCTTTCCTCCTGGAAGGAAACTCCCCAAATTTGGAGACAAACCCTGTGCAGGAGGAGGGAGAGGAGCAGGAGTGGGGGGCTCTGGGCTCACTGCCAATGCTGCAGCCTGCCAGCAGCCCTGGCACAGCTCTGCTGCTGGGGCTGAGCGCTCCTTGTCCCAGGGAAATGGGGAAAGTGTTTGTACCGTCCTGGGACTGAAACCAGCCTTTTGTCCTCCCTTTGCAGGAGGCTGCACACGAGGGTTTGTTCTCCTGTGGTGGGACCCCATCACCCACGTTCTCCTGGATCCTCTGTCCCCATCTCCAGCAGGACGCTCTGCCCGGGCAGCAGCACCAGAGGAGGCTGAAATCATCTGCCAGAGYTTTTGGACAAACGGGGAGCAGAGCTGGGAGCGCAGCCCCGTCCTGCCTCGGCCCTGCCAGCCCTGGAACGGAGCTCTGGGGACCCGGGGTGGCTCAGCCCAGCCCATGGCCGGCCTGCCCGAGGTCAAACATCCCCGGCATTTCCCTGATGCCCGGCCCAGGTCGGGCTGGCACGGAGGCGGCTCAGGGCACAAGGAGCCCTTGTGCAGCAGGGAGGGAGGCAGGGAGGATGCTCCGGGTGCCCAGCCCGGGCCAGATGCTGCCAGAGCCACCAACAAAGCACAGATTCAGCGGGGAGCAGCTCCTGGGCTGGGCAGGGACTCTGGAGCTTTTGGGGCCCCGGGCTGGGCAGGGACACTGGAGCTTTTTGGGGCCTCAGGATGGGCAGGGACTCTGGAGCTCTGTCAGCTCCCCGGGCTGGGCAGGGACTCTGGAGCTTTTTGGGGCCCTGGGCTGGGCAGGGACACTGGAGCTTTTAGGGCCTCAGGATGGGCAGGGACACTGGAGCTTTTTGGGGTCCTGAGCTGGGCAGGGACTCTGGAGCTTTTTGGGGTCCCAGGCTGGGCAGGGACTCTGGAGCTTTTTGGGGCCCTGGGATGGGCAGGGACTCTGGAGCTCTGTCAGCTCCCTGGGATGGGCAGGGACTCTGGAGCTTTTTGGGGCCCTGGGATGGGCAGGGACTCTGGAGCTTTTTGGGGCCCCGGGTCCGGGGCCTGCCCCGGCTCCAGGGTGCTCCCAGCTCTGATTTCTAGAGTTTTTCCAGCCAAGGAAACCCGAAGAGCCCCTGGCTCCCCTCACAGAACCCACCCAAGGAGCAGCAAGCCCCCAGCCGGCCCTGTGCCCCATGGAGGTATCCCTAAGGTGCCTGTTTCCCTGCATGTTCTGGCACAGAATCAAGTTCCTTGCAGCCCCTTTTGGGAAAGCTGAGTGGAGAGCAGTGCTTGCAGCTCTGCTGCCCCTTCCTTTCCAGGCTGCTCCAAATCCTTGTGTAAATTGCTCCCAGCTCCCTTCACCCTGTCCTCCCTGCCCGTTTGGTTTCCCAGCTGTGACATTCTGAGGCTGCAGACCATCCAGCATCCCACACCCAGCTCTCATTTTAGCCTTGGAAATAAGAAAGTGTCAAGCAGCTTGCATTTGGCTTAAATTCACAGAGAAATAACTTTGATTTGAAAAGGCAGTTTATTGTTATTAAAATTGACTGCACAGGAGCCCTGGCGATTAATCCTGTATGATAAATGATGTTTGGAAATGAAGGAGACCCGAACGGGCTCCAAGCCCCAGATTAATCTGCAGGACAGGGGAGCACACAGGAGCCAAGGGCAGCTGGATGTTGCAGGGCTGGGTGTTCCAGTCTGCAGCTGCACACCTCGGAAGCCACCCCCAGCGCACAGCAGGGATGGAGCATCCAGCCCTGGAGAGCTCCAGAGCATGTGGCACCGGGGAATGGGGCAGAGGTGCCTGGCACTGCTGCGGGACAGCTGACCTTGATCTGAGAGGCTTTTCCAGCCTCAGTGATCCTGTGGTGAAGCAGCACCTGCACACCTGAGGGTTTCTGCCCTGTGCACCTGGGTCAGCTCACCCTCYGTGTCACCCAGGGCAGGAGCACCAAAATTTGGCAGCAAACCRCCAGGGCAAACAGGAGGCAGTTGTGTTCTGAACTCTGGTTAGAAATGTGCGCAGGTTTCATGGGAACAAGGAGAGCACCCATCTGCCCCTCTGCCCAGGCTGTCAGGGCTGCTGGGGAGGCCCAGGAGATGGATCCAAGCTAAAGAGCTCCTGGGACAGGCCGTGGCTCCCTCAAATCCCCTGCAGGGCTGCTCTGAACCGGCTCCACCCCAGGGTCAGGAGGTGCTGCCCCGGGCTCTGTGCGCCCGGCCAGGCTGTGACTGCGTGCCAGGGGCAGCTGGCACAGCTGGGGACAGCTCCCTGCCAGCCTGGGCAGGAGCAGCACCRGGGTTTGCTGCCTGCCGAGCTCAGGGTGCTCCCTCACCCTGCAGAGCTGATCAGCAGCCAACAGGCGGCTTTGGGCCCTTTCCTTCTGAAACAATCAGCGTTTAGGGCTTGACTGAGAAGGATTTGGTGTGAGATAAGCTTCCCAGAGCGGGGCTGAAGTAATAATTGAATGAGTGTGAGGTGGTGAATGAGGCACGATGAGTCAGAGCAAAAGCTGCTCTGGGGCAGCCGGAAAAGGCTCCTGGGTGTCTCCCCGAGCCCCTGGAGCTGCCAGAGGCAGATTTTGGGGGTAAAGGCAGGCATGGGGCTCTCTGGGGCTGTGCCAGGGTGAGGAGCTCCCCAGGTCCTGCTGCTGCTGAGGGTGCTGGGTCAGGGCTGGGCTCCTGCTGCCCTGGAGCTCCTCGGGGCTGGGATTCTGCCCCATCTGTGCCAGGGCTGGAGCTGCCAGGGCAGAGCAGGGAGGGAGGGACAACACCCAGCGTGGGGAGCTGCCCAGGACCATCCCCTGGATTCATTTGCCACTGGCTGCTGTGGGTTTAGGTTCCTGACAGTCTCGGGGCTGTGCTGTTGCCATCTCGTGTCCCTTKTGCTGGATTTCCCTCTTCCTTTAATATTTTACCAGTTTGTTTGGTTCTGCTCCCAGCAGAGGCAGCTCCACGGGAAGYAGAAGAAATCGAGTGTTTATTTTTAGAAAGAGACAGAAGAGTTCAACCCAAGGCAAATTCAATTACTTCAGGTTGTGCACAGCCTCCAGAGAGGCTGCAGAGAAATCATTTCCAAGCGGGAAATGCCCCAAACCCAGCACCCAGCACGAGGCACGGGGGGTGAGAGCACACGGAGCTGTTTGAGGAGCTCATCCCAGCCCAGAGCAAGTGCCRGCCCAGGGCAGGGGTGGAACGGGGCTCTGGAGGGTCCCTCCACCCCCACCAGGGATTCTGAGGGGTGGGAGGTGATCTCTGGCCCCCATCGCAGCCCTGCCCTGGCTGGGGAGCCCAGCGGGTGCTGCTGCTCCTGGCGAGGCTGTCCCAGCCTGTCCCCATCCTTGGGATGTTCTCCTGCCCCCAGATGCTGCTCCCGGCCCGGATTTGGGGCATTCACTGCCCCAGGCTTGGCCTGGCTCTTTGGGGAGCCTCGAGGCTGGGCAGGGCAGCCCAAAGCTTTCACTGTAATTAAGCTGAACGAGAGACCGAGTTAAACTCGGCTCCTCTGCTCTGCCTCAGCGAGCACCAAGAGGAGAAYAGGCCCGAGCCAGACAATTAAAACAAGCAATAAAAGTGCACRGGSAGATCCGTGGAAGGATTTTTCCTCGACACGCTCGCCCCCAACAAGTGCCACATGTCRTGTGTATAAATAGCAGCTGCCCAGACTTGCTTAATCATCCCATTGTTGCTTTATAATATTAATTAAACATTCCTCTGGGATTGTTTGCATCCTAATTAAGCAGGGGAACTTACAAAAGGCAGCAAAGAAACCAAACAAGTGCGTGCTGGGGGTGCAATTTCGCTGAACCCTGTGCAACTTGTTRAAAAAGCCCATGAAAATGGCAGGACTGTGGTTGAAAGCATTTTTAGAGRCACCAGTGCTGGGGAACGTTTGATAACGGTGCTGGGGACCAGGAGTGGCTCCGGGATCTTGGGGAGGGAAGCCCGGAGCGCGGGTACAATATTGTATTTTACTGCAGGTGACAATATTTGTACTGTGGTGACAATATCGTGATACAGGTGACAATTATGTATTTGTATTGCAGGTGACAATATGTAGCCATGGTCACAATATTGTATCCGTTGGGTGACAAATTGTACTGCAGGTGACAATATCGTATCTGTGGGTGACAATATTGTACTGTTGGAGTGAAATATTGCGTATAGTATTGCAGTTGTACAATATTGTATGTGGGTGACAATATCATATCACAGGTGACCAATATGTATTGTATTCAGGTGACAATATTGTACTGCGGTACAATGTTAGTATCATGCTGACAATATTGCTACCATGGCGTTTCACAGATATTTACCTGGGTGATGATATGTATCATATTGCAGGTGACAATATCGTTGCTGCAGTTGAACAAATATCGTTATTTGTGGGTCACAATATCGTATCATGTGTGACAGAATTGTATCATATCTCAGGTGACAATATCGTCATCATGAAGTGACATATTGTACCGCAGTGGACAATATCCTATCGCGTGTGACAATATCATATTGAGGTGACATATTGTATCGCGAGTGACAATATCATATCGCAAGTGACAATATCATACCACAGTGACAATATCGTATCTCAGGTGACAATATCGATTCTCACCTGACAATATCGATCACAGGTTGCAATATGGACCCACAGAGTGACATATCGTATCTCAGGTGACAATATTGCACTGCAGGTGACCCCAGCTCCCCAGGGAGCCATTCCCAGGGACAGGTCCCCAGGTCCCTCTGGCCCCGGGGCCGGGGCTGGTTTCCCCTCCCTCCCTCCCTCCCTGCTCTGGCACAGACTCCAGGACATTGTTCCCGGCTCAGACTCGTGCACCCTGCAGGGATGTGCTGTGAATTACTTCCCAAATTATGTGAGTAATTAAAATCAATGAGAGGGTATCCTGTTAAATAACGTAATTAGATGAGCACAGCAGCGAGATGAGTGCAATGGTGGCTTTGTTCTCCTGCCTGGAGACAGCTTTTAACTCTTTCCCTCTTGGCCCTTCCCTGGGTCGTGCCAGGAGAACGCCTCCCCCTGCTTCCTTCAGAGCRTCTCCCAGCCCGGGGCTGTCCTTCCCCACAGCCCCCATCCCTGGGTTATGTGGGGGACACGGCAATGCCCCAGACCTGGAGGCTACAGGCACCTGACCCTCTGTGAACACAGAYCTGCCTTTGGATCCCCGTTAATCCAGAGCTGGCAGAGGAGAGCAGGGCCCTCCTGCCCTGAGCTGGGCATGGAGCCCCACAAATGGAAATAGGAATTGTCTGAGGTGCGTGAGGAACTGTCCGAGCCATCCCCACAGCCCCAGGCAGTTCCCATTGCCCAGTCCACGTCCCCATGGACAAACAGCACCTTTCCTACAGCACAGAGGCTTCAGGGGCTGCCCTAATTCCAGAGGAAATGGAATGGCTGAGGAACCTGAGTGCTGGGAGTCGTTCTGGTTCTYCCTCTGCTTCTCGCAGGGCAGGAGGAGCCTGGGCCCAGTGAGATACACGTGGAGAGCTCTCTCCTCCAGCATGGAGTGCTGAGAGCTCCTGGGGGCTCTGGGAAGGGTGGGGGCATCTGGCRAGATGGCTCTCATTGCAGGGCTGGAATCTAATAATTGATTTGTAGTGTAGTGCTGGGGCCCTTGCTGTGTCCCAGAGGAAAGGCTGCAGGTCCTTCACCTGGTGGTTGTTTTTTCCAGCTGTGCTGCACACAGACATGAGGGGCTCTGTGTCCTGCTGAGCCTTCAGCTCCCGTGTGATTCCCCAGGGCTGCCAAGATGTGTCCCATCGAATTGTCCCATGAAATCACATCATGGCAAACCCTGAACCCCTGCTGGGGACACTCCCTGGGGTGGGGACACCGGGAATGCTCCCCTGGAGGGGCTGCAGGGGGGACAGGCGGTTCTGGGGGGATCTCAGCACTCAGAGCCCTGACGGAGCCAGCTCCTGCAGGGTGCAGGCAGGAAGGAGCAGGTTTGGCTGTTGGAGGTGCCTTATCCCGGCCATCTCTGAGTGATTTACAGCTGCCATAAAACCCCTGCTGAAGGAGGACTTTTGCTCCACTTTCCTGGCAGTGCAGCTTATCTCCAGAGAATTTCCCAATACTCTGTAGCTGCAAATAGAATGTTTCTCCCATTTCTCTTAGGAATAAATAATAARTTCTCTGTTATTTGCCTCTTTAAGGCGTAAATTCCKTGCAAAGCRCCGYCCYTGCTGCTAACAGCATCACACCAGCCACACCTTTGCAAAGCAGGTAAGCAGCACACAGAGTCCCCTCTTGAATGATGTCAAATGCAGAGGAGCCAGCCTCTCCTTTTTCCGAGCACAGCTCCATTCAGGGCACAGGAAACCCAGCACAAAGCCGGCGCTGAATGGTTTCCACACCATTAGCATGAGCACATGCAGATCAGGCAGCTGCAGCATAAACGCCTGGCTGGCTGCCCTGGGTGTGAGCCCCGGCATTGTCTGGAGCAGAAAGAGCCCAGAGGAGGGGGAAGCTCTGAGCAGGTACCTGGSGAGAGCTGCAGAATGGTGTGGCTTGGAAGGCACCTTAAACACCCCCTAATTCCAGCCCCCTGCCCTGGGCAGGGACACCTTCCACTGCCCCAGCCCTGTCCAGCCTGGCCTTGGGCACTGCCAGGGATCCACAGCTGCTCCGGGCACCCTGTGCCAGGGCCTCGCTCCCTCACAGGGAGGAATTTCTTCCCAATATCCCATCTAACGCTGCTCTCCCCCAGTGTAAAGCCCCTGCTCCTGTCCTGGCACTGCACAAACAGCAAACAGCAAACACAAAACACTCCCGAGGGCAGCCAGCCCTGTTTCCCTCCCCTCCTGCCCTGCAGCAGCCCAAGAAGCCCCATCTCATTGCCACAAGAATAAGCTGTGAAATGGTTTTGAAAATCAAGGCTCTTTAATTACAGCACATTTGGGAGCCTTCTGGAGGCCATCTGGCCGGGAGAGCAGGGTGTGGGCTCCAGCGAGGGACAGCCCAGGGAGCAGCAGCAGCTCCTGCGAAAGCACTCCATTAACGCTCAGAGCTAAATCCTCTCTTGCCTTAGGCCATATGGGCCAGAGCAGCACCCAGCCATGCCGGGGCTGTGCAGCTGCAGTGCTGGGTGCCCGGAGCCCCGGTGTGCTGCTCACCCAGCCCCTGGCTGAGGCTGAGCAGAGATRTCAGCAGTGCCAGCGCCCAGGCCGCCCCTGCCCTCGCTGCCCTCCCAGGCAGGCCCGTGGGGAGCCTCCTGCTCCCGTCATTGTCCCGTGTCTGGGATTAGCCACTCCTGTCAGCCACGCAGAACGCAGCCAGGGCCGCCTCAGACACTGCCACTGCGCTAATTAGCTGGGCTTCACACTTCATAARGGAGAACAATTTCGTGGCAGTTTCATGAAGAAAAAAAGAGGAGCAAAAGCCATTATAATTTCAGGAGAAGTCCCTGGAGAAGTGAAATGGTAATTCACAAATCCAACTCTGATCTATTAGCAGATCCTGCTCTGGAGACTAAATTYGGGAGGATGTCTGGCTTGGGTGATATTCTTCATTATTTGAATGTCTATAAAGAATATTTATTAAATATTTTTTTTTTTTCTCTTAAGAACTCTGAGATGCAGCTGCATTTTCTCACTCTTTCCAAGCGTTTGAAGCCTAGCCCACGCTGGATTTGTCACTGCAAACACCCTGGAAAATCCTATTTTAATGCAAAGCTGCTCCTCTCTCTGGAAAACTCCTTCTCTTTGGTGACCCTCTGGAAAGGAGAGGGGAGGTAACAAACAGGATGAACTACTGATAAAAGAGGAGGAAAACAAAATGCTTCCCAAGCAGCCTTTCAGCATTCAGAGGGACGGGGCAGGGGAAGAGCAGCCCTGGAGCCCACGAGGAGGAAGGACAAAGCCTGCTCAGGTTCCTGCAGCAGCGCTGAGCTCGGGCGCTGCCCTGCTCCTCTCCTTGTATGGGCACAAGCAGGGCCTGCCTCGTGCCTATATTTAATTTGCAAAGCAGAAAAAGAATTCTGCCTGCACGCCTCTGCTGCACCGGCCTCCCAGCCTCGGGAAGCTCCAGCAGGAGCAGAGTTGGGTGTTCAAAATAAAGAATGGCCCTGCTGTCACACGGGCCCCTCCTCAGCTGGGGTGAGCGGAGCAGGTTTGGGAGCTGCTGCACACCCAGAGCACCTGCTGGGGCTGCCGGGAGTGGGGCTGCAGGGCCAGCAGCAGGCTCTGTGCTCCCAGAATGGGGCTGCAGAGCCAGCAGCAGGCTCTGTGCTCCCAGAATGGGGCTGCAGGGCTGGCAGCAGGTCTGTGCTCCCCGGGGCTGTGCCAGCACCCCTGGCCCGGGCCCCTTCTCCAGCCAGCTCTGTGCTCCTGTCGCAGACATCTCTTATGGAAAATCCTTTCCTTGGGATTTTTCCTCCTGAGAAGCTGAGAGGCCTCAGGAACAAAATGCAACAATGGTTATCTGCTGCTGTGGTGCAACAGGTGCATCTGGGATTGGTTCTCATGTGGTTGTTTCTAATTAATGGCCAATCACGGTCCAGCTGGCTCGGACTGGCTCATGATGTGGATGTTTCTAATTAATGGCAATCACGGTCCAGCTGGCTCGGACTCTGAGCCATGTAGATGTTTCTAATTAATGGCCAATCACGGTCCAGCTGGCTCGGACTGGGCTCATGTGGATGTTTCTAATTAATGGCCAATCACGGTCCAGCTGGCTCGGACTGGCTGATGTGGATGTTTCTAATTAATGGCCAATCATGGTCCAGCTGGCTCGGACTCTGAGCATGTAGATGTTTCTAATTAATGGCCAATCACGGTCCAGCTGGCTCGGACTCTGAGCCATGTAGAATGTTTCTAATTAATGGCCAATCACGGTCCAGCTGGCTCGGACTGGCTCATGTGGATGTTTCTAATTAATGGCCAATCACGGTCCAGCTGGCTCGGACTGGCTCATGTGGATGTTTCTAATTAATGGCAATCACAGCCCAGCTGGCTCGGACTGGCTGATGTGGATGTTTTCTAATTAATGGCCAATCACGGTCCAGCTGTGGCTCGGACTGGCTCAGTTGGATGTTTCTCATTAATGGCCAATCACGGTCCAACTGGCTCGGACTGGCTCATGTGGATGTTTCTAATTAATGGCCAATCACAGTCCAGCTGGCTCGGACTGGCTCATGTGGATGGTTTCTCATTAATGGCCAATCACGGTCCAGCTGGCTCGGACTCTGAGCCATGTAGATGTTTCTAATTAATGGCCAATCACGGTCCAGCTGGCTCGGACTCTGAGCCATGTAGATGTTTCTCATTAATGGCCAATCACAGTCCAGCTGGCTCGGACAGAGAGTCTGAGCCACAAACCTTTGTTATAATTCTTTCTTTTCTATTCTTAGCTAGCCTTCTGATGAAATCCTTTCTTCTATTCTTTTAGTATAGTTTTAATGTAATATATATCATAAAATAATAAATCAAGCCTTCTGAAGCATAGAGTCAGACCCTCGTCTCTTCCCTCATCCACGAATCCCTGTGAGCACGGTCACACTCCCCATGGCTGTGCCAGCACCCCTGGCCCTGTCCCCCTGTCCAGCCAGCTCTGGGGCTCTTCCCTTGGCAGCAGCTTCTCCCCCAAACCCCTGCCCATGTCACTGCTGGGGGCAGGAGGGATGGGGAGGCTGCAGAAGCCCTGGAGGCTCAGGGTGAGCAGGGGCTCACTCTGCAGCAGTGCTGGCACCTTGGCAGGGAGCTGTGCCATGATTTACAACCCCTCCTGCAATGGGAACTCTTCTGGTGCCCCCCAGACTGTCCAGCCCCAGCTGGGAACAGCCAGGGGATCCCCAGAGTGAGAGAACAGAGCCAGGGCATCCCAGAGCAGAGTGAGACAATCCCACTTTATTGGAAACTCTTGGAGAGTCGGACACGGAAGAACTTGGTTCTGTCACAGCAGGGTTTGTACAACAGCAACAGGGAACACAACAGGAGATGAACTTTGCATCTGGGTGAAAATCCAACAATGAACTTCAGCAGTGTTGTACCTGGAACAATCCACAGGGACAAGGGGAGAGGGGCAAACCCACCGAGACCCCCGGGCCACAAACCCCTGTAAGGYGCCTTGTGCCCCCTGGCCTGACTGGCAGGGGAGGGAGAGATGCCAGCAGGGCACCAGGGACACAGTTCAGGGGAAACCCCCCCAAAGCTGGGGGTCTGCCCCCCACTCAGCAATTGTTCAAGCCTTATAAATTCAAACTTATTTCTTTCCATTTAAATAACAAGTGCTTCAGGTACAAGGCTTGGGATGCCTGGCTTGTAACCCAGTTTCAAGTGCACACAAGCAGGAATAGATTTTTTTAACAAAACTATATATATATATATATATTTGCACACTCATACACACAACATGCACACCGTGGATTTTGTGCTGCACCATTGAGCTGGAGATGATGGAATGGGCCTGGCACCAGGAGCTGCTCACCTGTGGCACCACCCACCCTAAAGCTGCTAAAGATTTGCCAYTATTGGTCCCCAAAGGTCTCCCCACGTGGGGCTGCACCAGCTGCTGCTCAGGCAGTCCCTGAAGCTGTAGTTGTCCAGAAAATTCCTTGTGCAGCACGTTCTGCAGGATCTTCRCTTGTCCCCGTGGAGAGCTCAGGGTCCCTGAGCAGGTGAGTGGCCTCCAGCTGGTGGTGGGTGTGGGGATGCTGGGCAGAGCAGYGCTGTGGAGATGCTGGGCAGAGCAGGCTCACACCCAGACAGCCGTGTTGATGTCAAACCCTGCCTGGCTGTAGTCTCTGGGGTCGGGCACTTTCCTGGTGCCCGTCTTGGGGTGCTCACCACGGCTCTCTGCCCTCGGGCACCTCTCTGCTTTGCTGTGATGGTTCTGCAGGTTCCCGTGAAGGGGCAGGTAAAACGTCCCCTTGAGTTTGRTGATCTTTTTGGACCTCTTGGAGATCTGGGGCTGTTTGTCCTCGGGAGGGAGCCAGCAAGGCTTCTCCTTGAGCAGCCTGTCGCGGTCCGGCCGCACGCTCCGCAGGAACTTCTTGAAGATGTTGGCTGTGAGGGAGAACTTCCTGCAGAGCTCCTGGGACCTGCTCACGGACAGGGAGGCCTCGCCCTTCTCGCCCTTCTTGTCCAGCTCGGGCAGGTCCAGCCAGTTGCCCACCAGGTCTGCGAAGATGTTGTCCCCCAGCACCAGCGGCTGCCGGTTCCTGCTCTGCGACATCAGGGACGAGGTCCAGTCGTGGCCGTCGTCACAGCCCGGGCACTCCTGGCACGGCGSCCGTGCCCCAGCCGTGCCCTGGCTGGGCTCCAGTGCCCGGGGCACCCAGCACGGTCCTTTAGGGGGGCACGCACCCTCCCTGCAGAGGCTCTGCGAGGAGCAGGGGCCGTCTCGGGGCTGGRGGCTCTCTGGGGACGCAGCAGGCTGGCACAGGCTGGCTGGCTGTGGCACAACACATGCCAGGGATGGGGGGCAGCGTCCCTGGGCGTCCCCCGGCCGTGGCTCCTGCCCGGCCCCCGCGCTGCTCCGGCAGCAGCGGCGCTGCTCCGAGAGCTCCAGGTGCTCCAGGGCCGTCTGCACCTGCAGCAGCTTCAGCTCCTGCAGGGCGCCCATCATGCAGTTCATCTGCTCGTGCAGCCCGTCACCCACCTCCTTCATGGACAGCTGCGGGGGGAACAGCACAGCAGGTCAGTGTCCCTGGGGGTCAGGGTCCCCGTGGGTCAGGGTCCCCAGCACTGTCCCCATGGGCCAGGGTCCCCATGGGTCAGGGTCCCCGTGGGTCAGGGTCCCCAGCAGTGTCCCCGTGGGTCAGGGTCCCCAGCAGTGTGCCCATGGGCCAGGGTCCCCATGGGTCAGTGTCCCCGTGGGTCAGGGTCCCCAGCAGTGTCCCCATGGGCCAGGGTCCCCAGCAGTGTCCCCAGCAGTGTCCCCATGGGCCAGGGTCCCCATGGGCCAGGGTCCCCAGCAGTGTCCCCAGCAGTGTCCCCAGGGCAGCACGGGGCAGCAGAGCAGGGCTGAGCAGCTCTCTGGGCCATGCCCTCCCTCCTGACCACCTCTGCCACCCATCCCACCTGCACTGCACCCACTTCAGCCAACAGCACTCTGATTCTCCTTAGATTTTTCTAGGAGTGRCCCTCTAGGATTAAGAGGAGCTGACAGAAGTGGATTGTTTGACCTGACAARAAAAATAAAGAGTTTSAGTTCCCATTAATTGCTTGGCAGAAGCCCAAGGTGTAGAACTATGAATGGTTTTGGCTGTTGCCAGTTTTAGAATATTCTTGTGCTTTTGAGTCCATTGTGCCCTGTCACCAGCTGAAATCAGGAGCCAGAACACAGCCTTGCTTCCTTACCTGAAGCGCTCCAGTAGATTAAAAATAAACCCCAGGAAGAATTAAATTGTTACTCCATAACCCATSTCCAGCTCTCAATGCCCTCAGCACAGGCACCTCCCGCTAGAGGACAATCAAAGACATTCCAARGCACTGGAAATTTTGCACAGAACAACCAACAAACTCCAGGATCACTTACATTCAAGCAGGAATTCTTTGATTCCCAGGCTAGGACCTTTAGTAGCAGRTCTGCTTCATCCCTGAACCTCACTACAAAGATTGAACTTTCTACACCAGGCTTAAAATAAGCAAGTTATTCTCCAGAGCTTCCCAACTCCCCCTTCTCTTTGGCTCTGCTGCTTTCTCTCGCTCATGCAGGATCTGGATCATATTCCCAAAGCAGCACCAGGAAACAAACGGGCTCCACTTCCCAACAGCTGCCCCTGAGTCATTTTTAGCAYGAGGGGAGTGGGAAGGGGCACAGGGGAGGGACAGGGGGCTGGCAGGGCTGTGCCACTCTGGCTGAGGTGGTTTGCAGAGATTCCCCATCCAGGGAGGCTCCAGCCCACGCCCTCACCAGCACTTTAAAAAGCTCATCACCATTTTTTATACAGCAACAGATCTAAACATTAGGGTGAAAAAGGCCAGCTTTTTCTCTTATTCTTATGTTCAGCTTTACATTACCAAGCTTTATTTTCTACATCTCCTTCATTTTAAGCAAGCTGGTGCAATTACTCGCTCTATTTCCATCTCTGTACGTGGAGCTGAGCAGCGAGGAACAGCAGCCATCAGAAAATTGTGACAGCCCAGCTCTCTAAGGAGAAACTGCTCAACAGTTTCTGACCACAAATCCCATTTCAAACCRCAGAACCTAGAACTAAACTCACCAGCAGGTTACAGTCATTTTTCAGAGCTTTTCTCTCAAGGAACTTGTTTATCACCCAGAATGAGCACACAGCTACAAAGACACAGAAAATCTGTGCTCAGCTTCCTGATTCCACTACCCAGAGCCTCCAGCTATGGCATTTCTTAGCATCAGCAAATAAACTCCTGCTGCAGAGGTGCAAATAATGTCCCAATTGCAGCCTCACCACGCTCCTGTTCCCACTGCGAGCTGGGGCCAGCCTCAGGCAGAACTGCCCTTACCTCTCCAGATCTGCTGAGATGCTGCTCGTCCTAACCTTCCTGGCCTCGTTAATGGCAGTCTGGTTTATCTGGGGCTTTGGAAAAAGCTGGATTTGGAGCCAGCCTGGCCCCTCATTGGCCATTCCCACCAAATCCCCTGGCGCAGTAATCGCGCCCTGGGGAGCGCAGGGTCCTGCCCTGGACCCGGCTCCTCCGACCCCCCTGGCACTGCCCCGCAATCCCCCCGGCCCCAGGGAGCTGCCCCCGGCCCCAGGGAGCTGCCCCGGGCCCCAGGGAGCTGCCCCGGCCCCAGGGAGCTGCCCCCGGCCCCAGGAGCTGCCCCAGCCCCAGGGAGCTGCCCCCAGCCCCAGGGAGCTGCCCCCGGCCCCAGGGAGCTGCCCCGGGCTGGGGCAGCCCCGCAGGGCTCAGCCAGGCCAGCCCAGGGAGCGTTAACCCTTCCTGGGCAGTGTGGGCAGCGCTGGGCTCGCTGCTCACAGGCAGGAACAGACTGAGCCCAAAGGCAGCACTGCTCCTCCTGAGCAAGGCACCTGGGGCTGCCAGAGCTGGGGCCAGCKCCAGCCRGGGCAGCTGAAGCGCTGGAGAAGAAGAGGGGATGTTCTCCTGTGTGGGAAGGCTCTGCTGTGAATGAGAGTGGGGGTCCTGGCTGAGCCCTGGCAGCACAGTGCAGGAGAGGAGGCTCTGGCTCCCCTGGTTCCCCTGGGAGGGGGCAATCCCACCCTCCAGCCCCAGGGATGGGGACCCCACCCTCCAGCCCCTCCAGCAATGGGAACCCCACCAGCAGCGACTGAGCTCTCAACATCCTGACACTTCCAACCCTGCTGGCAAACACTGCTGCCATTTCGGGTTGTGCAAGCTAAAAAATGAGGCAAACCAACCCCCTCTGCTTTATCTTTTGCTCTTCTTGGTATCTGCTCAGTCTTTTACAGAACTGGAGAGAGAGGGAAGCCCAGCCCAAAGTGAAGTCACTGCCTGGTGACCAAACAGCCTGCAGGGCTTGGATTCCATCCACCTGCAATTAAGAGCACCCACCTTGGAAAGAAAATTCTGGAGGGAAAATAAACCTTCCCCAGTGTCTAACTGCCAGCCTCTCCTCCTTGCCAAGATCTCAGCTCTCCCAAGTTCAGACTGGCTTCTCTGAGACTCTCCASAAAAAGAACAATGTCCCAGAGAAGAGAGATCCCCTCCCTGGCAGAGGGTCAGGACTGAACRGCCTGGCCTGTGAGAAGAAAAAGGGATTCTGCAAAAAATGCAGCAGATTGGGCTGGAAATCAAATGGATGCACTGCTGGGGGTGATGGGAACCCCAGGCTGAAGGAACAGCCCTCACTGGCTCTGGGTCACACACTCCATGCAGAGGGAACTCAGATTTGTGTCCCTGGGTGTCTCACCTGAGACACTCAGCCCTTCAACAGAAGTGSTGGTTTGGCTTCTCTGCTTCAAAAAAAGCCCTCTGAGAACCAGGACAACTTGRAGACATCCAAATCTAGCTCTATAAACCAGTTAAAAATCAGATGCCTCAATTAAATCTCATCATTCCTGAAACTTTTGCAATCCCTAAAAATTGGCATGAAAAATTTGATGTCTAATTCTGCACAAGCCAACTCATGCCTTTTAAAGCAGAACAAGTACTCACAGGGCTGTGCTCCCCCTCGGTGCCTGGGCCTGGTGTGTGATGGGAGAGGCTCCTTTCTGCAGCACTGAGGTTTTACCTGGCTCAGCCCTCCTGTGCAGGTGGGACCCAGCTCTGCCTCAGTGCTSCTCCAAAGCAAAGCTCATTCACACTACAGACAGCCCAAGCACTGAAAKCTGAAGTGCAAAATTCAAAATTCCACTTTCAAATGATCATCAGGGAGTATTCAACATGGGGGGAACCAAACCAAAGCTGCCAGAGCTCATATATAGAGGGTTTTTGGTTTTTTGCACTGGCAGTGCCCCATCCTGAGCAGCAAAGCACAACTACTTTGGAAGCCACCCTGTCCATGATCTCCCCCCCCCAAACAATAACCCACTACTGCTTTACCCAGCTGGTAAATCACTGATCTTCCACCACAATTAACACAGCCTGGCCCAAGGAACCTCCTCCAGCAGTTKCTGGCACTTCATCAGCCTCAGCCCCAAACACCTGAGATCCACAAACAAGGGAGATTTGCCTTCCCCCTCCCAGGTCAATCAGTAACTTTTCCCAGCCCCTTGGGAACTGATGTTCTCCTGTTACACCTCCCTTCTCCGAGCTCTCAGGACCAGCTCCAGCCCATCCCTGCAGCCACAGCTCTCTGCATTGCCAGCCCAGGCCCAGCCCTGCTGCCCAGGGCCAGCAGCTCGGCGCTGCTGATGGGAAGGAAAAGCCCAGACAGCCCCTGAGCACAGAGCTGGGAAGAAGAGCCCTGAGTGTGTTTGTCACAACCAGGAGGAAGACAGATGTCCTGCTCTTAGGAAAAAGAAATGCACACAGAGGAAGTTATTGCTAAGAGGACAGGAAAGAACAAATGGCAAATAGTTCTTAATAATAGTTCTGATGGGCAACAGAGCCAGCACCAAACAATTGGTATTTAAAGCAGATGACATAAGAGAGACTGAAATTATTTTAGAACTGCTGAGCTGATCATATTGTTTCTGTGTTTCCCTTTGGGTCACTAACTGGATTYATCTCCTGCAAGCCTGCAGTTGTGGCTGGGCAAGGCCTTGCTGCACACACATCTCACACAGAGCTCTCTCCAGCCCCTCGTMCCACCTTCCTTCTCCTTCCCCTGGAGCGTGCCAAGGGGCTGCAGCTGTCTTTCAGCCCTTGCATTTACCATAATAATTTCAAATCTCTCTTTTACCTCTTCCCAGGGTAGGTGTGCATGAGGGTGCTGACTSTGAGCTCACAGTTTATCTGAAAGAGGAAGGATGCTGAAACTGAACCAGAGCCTCCCCCTCACAACAATCACAACAGACCCTAAGCAGATGCTAACCATGACAGATGTGGTTCACACCACTCCATTACCCACCTTCCTTCCCACTGCAAGGAMATTGTTTGTGCTCCCCAGTCACACTCCCTGTGTTTAAAGGCAAATCGGAAATATCAATTCTCCTCAACCAGGATAAAAATGGGCCAAAAATAACTCCAGTCTTCAGATTTCACTCACAACCCAAGGCTAAGAGAGACCACAGGCCTCGATGGACAGACTGGCCACTGAAGATGATGGTTAAAAGTGTCAGTTCTGTCAGRTCTCAGCCCAGACCTGCTGTCCTGGGAATCTGCTCTTAAACATTCCTGACTATGTGAAACTGGGAGTCTGAAAAAATCCACCCTCATCTTCAGGTGACTGCTCTGGAAATAACCCAAAGGACAAAGCCTGTGACTGCCTTCTCTCCCCAGTCAAACATGACAGGACATCTGCTGCCAGGTCACTCCTTTGCACCTTTCCCTCAGAACAGCCAGGAATGGGATCTGTGACACCACCCACCCTCCTGCTCGCCTCCAGCAGCCGGGGTGAGGTCACCAAGCAAACAGGGCCCTGCATCGCTGGGAGCTGCCTGTTCCACCTGCTGGAGCTGCAGCAGCGGCACCCGACCCTCGGGGCTGTCCCTTGTGCCTGGCACACTGCTCAGCACCCGAGCTGCCCCTCAGAGAGAGCAGGACTGAGAACACAGCACAGCCCTCGCAGCYTGACACAGTTACCGAACAGGACCCGCTGTCACACAAAGAGTAAAAATAATTGGCTGTATTTGCACTCGGACCGAATGTTCTATTCCTGCAGGATATTCATAGCAAGAAACATTGTCTACCAGGACATAAATTAATGTAAGAAGGGAGTCAGACTCTATCAAACTCAGTAATTCGATGCGTTTATGACAAATGTGCAGGAAGAACATTAAAAGTTCCAGTCAGAGTGGTGACTGAAATACTTTTCCTCCKAGAAGAAAGCAACAGAAAGCCCAGACATATCCTGGATTCATCTGCAAGACCAAAACATGCCAAGTAAAGTTACAAGCACAGCCAAGTAAGGCAGCAGGCACAGCTAACGAGGCTGTGCCCCCTGGCCTGCTACAGCCACACAACCCCACGTGCCAGAGGAATCTGCTCCACGGACTCAGCAGTCCCCAGACAGAAAACAATGATTTATTCCACCTGCAGAGAGCCAAAGGCCCCATCCCACAGTCCATGGGTGGTGCTGCTGCACACCAGTGCAACCTGTGCTGGTCTGAGGGCGCAGGCAGGCACTGCCATGTGCAGCACAGAAATAAACTCCTGTGCCAATTCCCCAGCCAGACAACTCCTGCTAAATCTGAGCCTTCAGCTGAGGTAACTCTGTGACTCGGGAGCAGCACAGCTCTGCTGTGCCTCAGGACAARGTCTGCAGATCCCAACTGCAGCCAAGGGCTTTGAGGATGGGCATTAATGGCAGGAATGGCACCCTCCCAAGCTCTGGGGCACGTTTCACAAGTGCCAGGGCAGGACAGACGACAGGAGTGCAGAAGCACAGCCTACTCCATCCCCAGAGCTGGAAACCAGCGCGTTCCCACAAGCCCCAGTGCATCCATCAGTCCCCAGGGGCTTCAGAGGAGAAAAGGTCCCAAGTGCTTCCTGCAGCCGGGCTGAGGTGCAYAGAGCTGGCACAGCCCCGGGGAAAGGCTGCCCGGGCTGAGGGTGCCCTGCTCCCAGCCATGAATGGCCGTGTCAGCTGAGGCTCTGTGGAAGCTTCTGAATGGATTCCAATCAAAGGGACGCCACGCATGCCAGAAACGATCAGCTTACAATGGAAAACAGGCGGCGGCAACGGAGAGCTCTCCTCACGGACTGAGAGGGGTCAGATTGATCCTCGGCAGCCCTGACACAGCTTGCCCAGAGGAAAGGGGAGGAGCAGGGCAGTGCCCCGCTGGCTGCCCGCTGCCTTGCCTGGCACAGCTGGCACAGGTGACACACGGGGGCCCACAGCAGCCATTAAATGTGGTTTTAATAAACAAAGCAAGGGAAAGGAAAAACAGAGCTGGAATCCTCCTGTCTCACGCTGCTGGGGGATTGAGTTGCACTGSAAGATAACCTTTCCTTGGGAACTGGGAGCTGTGCCAACATCCACTATTTTTTGAGAAAATCCCCTCCTCAAAACTGGCCAAAAGTCTGGTTTGCCACACCAGAGGCTGCCTGCAGTGAGACAAACTAAACTTCTGCTAATGGGACAGTCTCTAWCCCTGCCATGTGACACTGAGCAGCCCAAAAAGCCTGGCTCCTCACCGAGGGAAGTTCTGCAGAACCTCCCTGCACACCAGGGCTGCTCCTCGGCCACAGCACAGCCTGGTGTGCTCCTYCAAGCACAGGGACGCTTGGGGCCGGACTCCCCTGTGCCCCAGTCCGGCGGCCAAAGCCATTCCCACATTCCTGCCCGTGTCCTGCGGCTCTGGAGCAGCCAAGGCTGGCAGGAGCTGCCCAGCAGCGAGGCAGAGGCAGAGCAGCAGCTCCCCAGCCCAGCTCGCCCTGCCCGCGGGGCAGATGGGCCCAGCTGTCCCCCGGGCTGCTCGCTGCCCTTTACAGAAACACTTCTCTATTTTCATTCCAGGCTGCAGGGACAGAAGGGATTTTGACAAGCTGGAATTGCTCAGGGTAGCACCGAGCTCCCACTGTCCCTGCAGCTGGCTCAGCCAGGGAGGAGGAGGAGGAGGAGGAGGAGGAGGAGGGCCCAGCTCTGTCCAGCTGCACCCTGCGGATGTCCCCAGAGCCGCTCACGCCAGGCTGGGATCACCCGTGTGAAAGGAAGTTCTGAACAACAAAAACCGGGCTGTGGGAGGGGAACCAATGGGACTGCTGAAAACCAAAGGTACAGAGAGCCAGGCTGCTCCCAGCCAAGTCTCAGCTCGCCCAGCTGAAGGTGACAACTGCCCCTAGCCAGGGTTTTAAGCCAAGCATACACAGATTTATGCCAGGCTAAGTAATGGTTTATTAATATAATAAAAACTGTTGCATTTTTACAATTAAAAAAATAAATTCCTGCATTATAGCAAGGACTGAACAAAGCCAGAATTTTCTCATTTAAAGTATTTTTTCCTGGCTTTTGCATTAAGTGTGAGGGATCTCCCTTTCTGTTSAATYTATTGACTCTTCAGAAGTTGTATTTTGCGCTACTAAACAGGCATGTTTCAGACTCAGAGGTGCAATGTTTAGACTCCTCTACAAAAATACTGCTCAGATAACAAAACCGATTTGGTTAGACACAAAACACTGAAGCTATTCCTTCTCCCATCTCACCTCCCAGCTCAGATTTTCAAGGCTGTCAGATTACTCTGTACATGTCCCGGTTGGCAGTTTGCATTTCATTCATCACACTCAGGGTACAGCACACCAGTGACTCCCATTTTCCTTTGTTTTAGTTTGTCTTTCACCTCCTGTGTTTGCTGGGGAAACACTGGGAACGCCAGCAGGTTAAATGTCACTGCTGCCACATTTATCGGGAGCGAAAGGCCGCGGCCCCAGCCCGTGTCTCGCCAGACACCGGGATGTGGAGCGGCACGGGGCCCTGCAGCCCCGCACGGCCCTGGGCACAGCCGGAGCTCTGCCCGCTCCTCAGGGACTGGGTTACACACGGAGCGCTTCCTCAATGCAGGCACGGCACAGGGAGCGCGAACCCAGCTGAAATCACCTCCCTCCAGTCCAAACCGGGAGCTTCTCGCGTTCAGAAACTTCACCCACCCATCCTTGCTCTGCCTTGTCTTCCCCTTTTGTTCTCATTATCTATTTATCAGGATCACGCAGACGSCGAGCCAGACCCGCTGGAACCCTATTTTGGGAAGGATCAGTTCCTCCTGCCCAGCCCCAGAGCCGCAGCGGTCCCTCCGGGCTGCGGGACAAGCCCCAGCAKGCCCCGGCACCGGGGTCACCCCGAGCAGGAGCGGCAGGAGGGCGAAKACACCGCTCCTCTCTGACAAAGGCTTTCCTATTAAACAAGTATTTTCACAGGCTACCGGCGGTGCCAGCGCGCTCTCTTTAGAGCCTTTTGATTCCCAGAAAGTTGTTCCTATCCATCTCTGTGGCTGCTTCCCTGATTTCTGACCTGTGCCGGCAGCTTGTCCCTAAAGCCCCCGCACGCCCCCGCCGCGGCTGCTTAAAACAACACATTTTTGAAATCAAGATGAAGAATAATATTTATTGTTGTGGAGGAAACACCTTGAAACTTCAACCCTTTCAAATTCAGCGCGTTAATGAAGCTCTGAATGATCCAAAAGAATGTTTGTATTTTTTCCCTGCTCGCCTGTCGCATCTGTTTAGGGTGTCTAGCTCGCGCTGAGACAGCACTCTATTTG
>NDFG01000658.1:0-25432 GCA_002167245.1 Sporophila hypoxantha | reverse complement strand
GCTGGGCCTGACCCTGCTGGGCTGAGCCCTGCTGGACCTGCAGTTAACTCTGCTCTGTCCCACAGGCACCTTGGGGCTGMCTGTGACCTACTGCTGCCGTGGGGAGGAGGAGAACACCATGATGAAAATTGCTCAGAAGTGCAACCTGCAGCTTCTTCCTCTGCCAGGTGAGCTCTGTGCTGGGCTTGGTGGTTTCCTGTTGGTSAGAGCTTCASACAAGCCCAGGGGGCTGGTGTGTGGCTTCTCTGTTGGGGCTGCTTTGCTTTTAGTCCATTTTCTTCARACTCAGCTCCTGACAGGGCATGTAGTGTTTGTCTTGAGCAGCCTTTGGTGCCTCCCATGAAGGAAATGTTGTGGCTCTTTAAACTCTTCTGAAAATTGAAGGGGTTGTTTTGTGGCCCTCACTTGATGTCTGACATGCAGTTTTGAGAAGCTTCTCTTGGGTACTGGTGTGAGCTCCAGAGGGAAGGATGCCCTTGACTGAGTGGTGCTTGTTTCTCTTCTGTGCAGAGCCAATCCCCCCTGGAATGATGGAGCAGTTTGAGGATGGGCAGGTGGAAGTTAAACGTGCAATACCCACGGGTCCTGTGGTGAACTGTGACACTGTGTGTCCTAAACCAGAGCAGCCAGTGCTGCAGCCTGTCCAGAATGGCTTTCCAGACATTCCTCAGCCTCCCTCTAATCTTCCAAGGGATAATTCTTCTGTAGAAAGGCCAAAAAAGACTGTGAAGCAAAAACAGATTAAAAAGTGCACAAATCCTGCAAAGGTAGAGAAAAATAGAACCCCCCAAAGTTCCAGCTGTCACACAGAACAGAGGAACCAAGTCAAACCCYTSTCCAGGATGGATGGACAGCACAGCACTCAGGCTCCAGATGAGGAGGCCTTAAAAAAAAATCTTCCCAAAATTCCATGCTTGTCTTCTTTCAAAACKCAACTCYCCAGTCCCTGGAGCTTCTCAGATTTTGTTGAAGATTATGATTATTTCATTAAAGAAGGGTCAGAGAGGGAGGTGGAGATTTTAAGAAGTTACTCAGGCCCAGGAGAGCAGCGTGGGCTGCCCAGAAATGGGGATGTGGAGTGGGAAGAGATGGAACATCACCCAGAGACAGCAGCAGATGAGGCTGTGTCTGCTGACAGCGATGGCTCAGAGAGCTCCAGGGGTTCCTTTAACAGCAGGGCCAATCATGGCTCAGAGAGATCCAGGGATTCCTTTAACAGCAGGGCCAGTCATGGCTCAGGCAGCCCCAGGGATTCCTTTAACAGCAGGGCCAGTCATGGCTCAGGCAGCCCCAGGGGTTCCTTTAACAGCAGGGCCAACAGCTCCTGCTCTGAGGCCTTGTCAGACACACAGGAGCCAAGCCCTGTGCCCCCAGCARGCTGGGGCCCCCCAGGTTTCTGTCCCACACCAGAGAAACCTCGGGAGCCATCCCACAGCCCAAGGCAAAAGGAAGTGACAAAGAAAGTCCCCAAACAAAATGCTAAACCCAAGAAAAGCCACAAGCATCAGTTCTGCAGTCCTGCCAGGAGCAGAGCTGAGGAGGAGCAGAGCTGCAGCTCCTGGGAGGATGCTGCTCACCAGGGCTGGAGCTCTGAGCACTACTGGAGGTGCTACCACGAGGCCTGGCAGAGCTACTGCTCAGCACTGTCCCACTACAGCAGGAGCTACTGGCACCTGAGCTGCTTCAGTGCCTACCACACCAACTCAGTCTATCTCCAGGAGCTGCTGAGAGATGGGGACTGATGTCCTGSTGCTGCTGCTTGGGACCAGGCCTGGACAGGGCTGTGACAGCAGGGCTGCTCTAAGGGACACTGACAAGYGACAGATGTTGTTTGAGATGGAGAAAATGGTGTCTTTTTATAAGCYGCTGTGTCTGGTAAATGTTTTACACAGGTCCAGTGATGGTGTTACAATTTGTTAATAAAAGGAAAGGAAAGACAGCTGGATGCTTGCTTGGAATCTTTACAATCCAAAGTTAAAAACAGGATGATAAAAGGCAACCATTCCCACATAAGAAATGGCAGAAAATACAGAACAATCCCAGTTGTATTTCATGAAATCCCAGAGTGGTTTGAGTGGGAAGGGACCTTAAAGTTCACCTTGTTCCACCCCTGCCATGCAGGGKCCCCTTCCCCTGTCCCAGGAGCTCCCAGCCCCAGTGTCCAGCCTGGCCTGGGCACTGCAGGGATGCAGGGGCAGCCCCAGCTGCTCTGGGCACCTGTGCCAGGCCTGCCCACCCTCCTGCCTTCCCTGTGGCTGTTGGGTGGAGCTGAATTCCCTGTGAGGCCCCATGGTCTGCTCCAAGGTGGTGATCATCCCCTTTTCCCTGATTCTCTTGGTAAACACCAGGCACTGATTATATCCCAGTGAAGTGGCAGAGTGAAAGGAGCATCTCAGTGCCTGCATTGCTAAATTAAATCCAGTTAATTAACACTGTATGAATAACATTTCTATAGCAAGGTGTGCAKCAGGCTGTGTGGTGGAGCATTTAATTAAGTAGAAAATGTGCAGCATCATAATTGGTCTGTCCCTCTGGGTGCAACAGTATCAGACTTCCCACACTTACAGGAATGCTTTAATTAGAAATGGAATTGCCTGTTAGTGCTACAACGAATTGATATTTCCTGTTTGGCTTGWACAGAGCTGTCCTGGGGCAGGAAAAGATGGGAGTGGTGGCTGGCTCGGGGTGCTGACCCTGGGTTGCCACTGCACTGATTTTGAAAGTTTTTCTTTCTGTGCTTCGTTCCTGCCTTACTCCCTTTGTGTCAGAAGTGACTCCAGGGAGGGGGTTCCCCTTTGCATCGTTGGAAAAGGCCAAGATAGCATGATTGTGTTTCCAAGATGAATTTTTGCAGCTTGTAACATTCCCAGAGGGGACCCAGTAAGAGATGCGCTTCAGTGTCTGCATTATTGCTGTCCTGTGACATCTCACTGATTTCCTCAATGATTGCTTAGGGAAGAGTTAATGAATATGAAATGCAACTCCAGTGGCCTAGGTCAACACCCAGYGTTCTCCAGAAGAGCCTCCCAGAAGGTTTTGAGAAGAAATGACAGCWTGCTGTTGGTATTTGTGGCACATACTCTGTTTAATCCGGATTGGATACATCAGGTACAGCAGTGGCACAAGACTCAATACTGTAAATGATATACAAGTTTCAACATATGCACTACAATTCCAAAAGAAGACAACAGGAAACTTGGTTCTTCTAGAAAGTTGTTCTCAAATGAAGCTACCTGCAGTTGTGTCCAGTACATTTCGTATCTGTCCTCTGACATTTGTAAAGCAAAGCCCATTTAAAGTACGAAAATAGAAAAGAATCAGGTTGAGAGCTTCTTACAACATAGAACTCCTAAAGAAAACACCATTGCATTGGAATGCCGTACTGGTTTATCAAAAATAGACCATCACACCGTTTTTAGAGACTTGCTTGGTCCAAGGAGCCCCTGGGAGCTCCCAGTGGTGGTTGAAGAGCGGGGAGGAGCGCTGGGTGTGCTGGGGACCTTCCCCAGCTGAGGCTCTGGAGCAGCACTGGGTGACCCCAGGGAGGGGAGGGACACACGGACACACACAGAGGGACAGACCTGACTGGGAACAGGAGGAGGGACTGTGACAAGCTCTCTGTCACCTGCTCTTTGTTCCACCTGAAGCGTTTGTGGCACAGGTTCTGCCCCCTGAACAGGAGCAGCYGCTCTGGCTCTGGCTCCAGAATTCCCTGTGGCATTTTGGGGTGTCAGGAACTGAGCTGCACTCGGTGCAAGAGGAGGGGCTCCTTGCTCTACAGGATTGCCAGAGAGGTGAAATGACTTCTTCGAGGTCACTTGGTGGTTGCTCAGGAGCTCAGGAGCAGAGCCCAGGTGCTGATGCTCAGCTCCTGATTTCACTGCCTTCCCTTTGCTCTGACACTTTTAGAAAATCACCATGGACAGCGGTTTTGGCAAATACAAAGTCTAAAAACTCGGGCTCTAAACCCATGGATCTACTGCAGTTGGCTCCAAGTGTTGGAGAAAAACAAGTGTTCTAAACCAAAATATTGAGATGGACTGGATGGGTGAGTGATGTGGGAAAGGTGTTTTATTCATCRAAGTTTAAAAGCAGAATTAAGTTTGTGGTTCAAAGCTGCTGATGTTCACCAGCTCTCCACGAGTGCTGACTGTAACTCTGCCTTAGTCCCACAGATTAAACATTACAAAGTCCAAGGGATGTAGCAACACATAAATTAAATGTGATTTTAATTTCCTGGGTTTTCTTTACAATACATGTAAGATGCAACATGTTTGCAACCTCTTTACTTAAAAAAGCAAACTGTTGAAGGAAATTTGCATTCTTTAGCTGGTATCAATCTGATTTTCATGCACACACCTTGAGCTGTCTAGACTAGAATGACGAATGCTGGGTTACAGTACAGGTGCATTAGCAACAGGTTTAGGTCAAACAAGTGGCATTGATTAAATGTGGTCTTTCTGGCCAATTAAAGAAAGATGCATTTTGGATTATCCATGAGGTTTATTCTGCCCTAAAGSCATGTGTGTTACTTAGGTTGTTCTTGTAAGGAAACTGAAAGCAAAAGGTGGCTTTTAGAAAGAGTCAATGGAAGTCAAAGCCTGMGTGTGAAAGGTATTTTTCATCATTTGCTGCCAGCTGGGTGTGAATCCTGTTAGCAGCTCTATGCCAGGTGAGAGGAGAGGAAATCTATTGATAGCATAGGCTGAAAATCYGTGAAAATATTTCTCCTTCAGAAAAAGCTTTGGAAAGGAAATAAAATGCTCAGAAAAGGGAGTTGCTCCTTTGATAATTTTATATTGCTTTAGGAAAATCTGAAAAAATAATGCCCTTCCACTTGCTTTTTGTACAAAGAATCCATTTTTACCTCTTTTAAAGGAGCGTCTCTAAAACTATAAAAAGTCACAYGGAATGAGAGGAGGGGAAAGGCTTGGAGCTGAAGTGCCAGCKCAGCACTGATGTTCTGGGGCTCATGGGGCTGTTCCAGAGCCTGCCCTGTCCCTGTGGGGATTTATCCTTGTGGGGATGGGATGCCACGTCTGTTCCTGTGGTGGGTCCCTGTGGGGAATGGATGCCCTGTGGGGATGGATCGCCTGTCCCTGGTGTTGGGGGATGGATACCCTGTCCTGTCCTGTGGGGATGGATCCCTGTCCCTGCAGGGTATAGATCCCTGTCCTGTGGGGATGGATCCCTGTGGGGATGGATCCTGTCCTGGCCCTGTGGGGATGGATCCCTGTCCCTGTGGGGATGGATCCTCTCCCTGCAGGGATGGATCCCTGTCCCTGTGGGGAATGGATCCCTGCTCCCTGCAGGTGGATCCCTGTCCCTGTGGGATGGATCCCTGTCCTGTGAGATGGATCCATGTCCCTGTGAGGATGGATCCCTGTCCCTCCCAGATGATCCCTGTCCCTGCAGCCCCCAGAAGTGCACAGTTCTCTCCTGGGGTTAACCCAGATTTTCCACAGGTGCTTTTTGATGCTTTATTGGGCGACTTCAGAGGATAAAGAGAGCTAATGCCTCCACTAAAAATACTTTTRGCCCTGGTCCTCTAGGCTCAGACTTCCTTAATTCTGTGTGTTTTTATCCCCTGAGAGCCTGTGCTGAGGAGCTGACAGCATGGGCAGCACCTGCCCTGTTCGTGGCAGAGGCAGAGCCGGGTTCCCAGCGAGGATAACAATTCCTGATTTGTGGAAGAAAACAGAGGCCGTGGCAATCAGAGCCCAAGCAGCCAGCCAGAAACTCCTGGAACTGGTTTTCCTCCTTCTTTTTAACCTCTTAAAATTGAGWGTTATWCTCCCTTTTCCAAAAAGTCTGACTGACAGTGATTAAAAGCCRCTTTGGGCGAGAGCTGCCACAGGGGCTATTTACAGATAGCTGTGGAGTGCCAGGTTCAGCACTCCATGCTGAATCAGGAATAAGAAAGGCAGCACCAAGAATCCTTGGGGAATCCCTGACTCTTTGTAATTTTTGTTCCTGTCCCTGTCAGCACAGGGCCATTTCACCCTCCCTRTGTGCCAGTGGAGAGGAGGCTGCAAAGGTGGCAAGTGGTGGAGAGCAAGGCCTCTGATCTAGGAGGGCAGGGGTGCTCAGATGATGACAGTTAATGAAAATAAAGCAAAAATGAAATTAAAACATCGAAAAAAACCTCAGTAATGGTAAGATTAACTGCAGTATAACCTCCTACAGGAAGCAGCAAAAGGCAGAGCATTTTAATCTTTTAAAACAGGACTAAACATAGTTTTGGGTAACATATTACAGCCCTGGAATAAATGACAAGCTGGTGCAGCTACTGGAGGCTCAGCCATAGCCCTGGGGGTCCTGGGATGTTGGAGGATTCTAAGGAGGGTTYGAYGGATTCTTACTGAGCTAATGCAGCAGCCATCGCTCAGGCACAGCAGGAGGGCTGCCAAAGCAGGGTGCAGCTCCTATGTGRAATCAGCATTAATTATCTATACATGTATGTGTCTGTAATTAGCTATATGTGTGTGTATATGTGCAGATAAATATTACACCGGGAGAGGTTATGACAGATGTTAAAACAAAACATCATCCCTCTGCTGAGCCAGCCTCAATCACTCTTTGAGCCGTTCCTTCCACTGTGAAGTTGGTCAAATCCCTGCTCAGAAGGGGATTGGGACCTTCCCCTGCTCCCTCCGGCCTGTTGGGGACAGGGTTGGAGGTTTGTGCACGAGCAGGGCTCAGCCAGGCTGGGGCAGGGCAGGGAGGGAGGGGATGCTCCTCACTCTGCCCTCCCTGGATCCCCTGGAAAGGGCACTCCAGGCGGGCAGAGCGGCAGGAAAGAGGGAGCAGTTGTGTTTCAGGCCATGGATTTCCCTTGAGGAATCCTTCCTAGGAAGGTGCCAGAGGAGGTGCCAGCACTGAGCACGGCTCAGGCCCAGTTTGAGGTACCTGGGGTACCACACAGTGTTCTCAGTTTTTGGTTAGCTGTTAGTTCATGATTAGACTMTTCCCAAACTAAGTGTAGAGCTGTGAGTAGAAAATGCTGTCTGTACCACACGGTAGCAAATGTTCCCAAGCTSCAGTCCTGCTCCCCCTTCCCAGGCAGCTCCTGTGCTGGCCTGGAGAGCTGAAATTGCTGACCTTGTCTATCCCCAAAATCGCTGCAGCCCAGGAGCCATGGATGGCACAACRGGAGCCCTCAGCCTGTGAAYAAGCCAAACACCTCTCTGTCCATGKAAGATATTTGGCTCTGGGGTTCATTATTATCAAGTATAAATCCAGACATTATTRGGCTACTATTTACAACGGGTTACGCGTCCAGTGCTAGCAAAGGAACTTCTCTGTAGGAACCAAAAGTAAAAAGTAAAAAGCATGGGCATACATTACAAGGAACCTCTGGTAGACTCAGGAACGCTCGATGCGGTTCAGTGCTTTCATTCTTTGCCATTTGTGTGCACAGTATTAAAAAAAAATCCTACCTTTTTTTTCCTTTTTAAAAATACAGAACTGTAGTCTAGTCACACTCTTACAAGTAAGTGATAACAAAAATAGAAAGCAGATACCCAGGTGGGACTAAAACTCTACTAAAGCCTGTCTTCTTTTTTTGTTGTTGTTTTTGTTTTTCTCCACAAATATGTTTCCACAGACAATAATTAGCAGACAAACACAGTTTGCAATTGCACTGTATTGACCTGAAAGGCGGGTACAAAATAGTCTAAATTGGGGATGGCATCCAGGGAGGGAGGCGTGGGTGTGGGTGTGTGTGTGCAGGGGCTGGCACACCTGGCTGGGCACCTCCCTGGCAGGGCCGTGCCCTCTGTGGCTCTGCCCACTCACACTCACACACACAGCCCTGCAGGGGGCTGCTGTGACAGGTGGCTTCTTTTCTCTAAATCTTTTCCTATAAAAGAAAAAAAAATCCGTGAAATTTTGGTTGGTTTAAAGGATCTGCTCCATGAAGAGAAAAAAAAGAAAAAATTCACAAAATCTYTTGTTTTTCACCTTTTCAGTCATTTCCTCGTGAATAAATATTATCCATTAAAAACCTTTAAAAAGGTGCTGCGATACACAGTGTTAGATTCCGTTCTCTGCCGTGGCTCTGCCGCCGGGCTGGCTCCTGCTCCTGCTCCTGCTCCAGCTGTGGGGCGCTGTCGGGCCGTGCAGGGCACAGCGGGCAGGGCACAGCGGGCAGGGCCGGGCAGGGCACAGCTGGCTGGGCACAGCTGGCCAGGCCATGCAGGGCACAGCTGGCAGGGGCACAGCTGGATGAGCACACCCGACCAGGGCACAGCTGGCAGGGACGTGTGGGGCACAGCTGGCAGGGGCACAGCTGGCAGGGCTGTGTGGGGCACAGCTGGCTGGCACAGCTGGCTCTGCCTGCAGCTCTCTGCTCCTGCTGCAGCCCTTCCTCAGTGCCCGGTGCCCAGTTCTGTCTGGTGCCCAGCTCTGCCCAGGGCCATGTTCTGCCCGGTGCCCAGTCCTGCCTGGTGTCTGGTCCTACCCGGCGCTCGGTGCCCGGCGCTCGGTGCTTGGTCCTGCCCGGTCCCCAGCTCTGCCCGGTGCCCAGCTCTGCGCGGTGCCCGGTGCCCAGTTCTGCCCGGTGCCCGGTCCTGCCCAGCGCTCGGTGCCCGATGCTCAGTGCTTGGTCCTGCCCGGTCCCCAGCTCTGCCCGGTGCCCAGTCCTGCCCAGTGCCCGGTCCTGCCCGGCGCTCGGTGCCCGGCGCTCAGTGCCCAGTTCTGCCCAGTGCCCGGTCCTGCCCGACGCTCGGTGCCCGGCGGAACGCGGAGCTCGGGGGCTCCGCCGCTCCAGCGCCGGGCCGGGCTCACAAGGCGGAGACCTTGACGATGTTGGGAACGTTCGTGGCGGGCCCGGGGCTGCCCGGGCCGGGTCTGCTCTCGCCCTCGGGCGTCAGCGCCGGCGGCGTGGGGATGCTGATGATGGCCGTGGTGATCTGCCCGGCTTTGCAGTTCGGCCTCAGCCCGTCGTCCGACTTCATGTTGAGGCTGGAGCGACTGGAAAACAAATTTAGTGCTTGGCTTGTTTCTCCAAATGAGGCGGTAGAAAGGATGGGGACGGTTGTGGTTCTTAATCGGGATCTTATTCAGCTGAAATATTCAAAGGCTCCATTTAAACATSCCCCCGTTCCTGCAAGGCACCATTTATGTCTACACAGATTACACCGAGCTCTGGTAATGTTCCCCCTGGTTAGGAGACAGCTTCTCACAGGGCAAATTGCTCTGTTTCCATTTCCTTCTRGCATAATTCTAGTTTATTTAAAAGGACATCTAAATACACTGGCCTGTGTAGRGCATCTTTTCAGAGCACAGGTAGTTCTTTCTGAGAAAGATGTTGCCTTTCTTGCATTTCAAATACCTCTTTCATATTCGCCGTCCCTTGATCCTTTCTATTTTATTTCTCTCTGCAGTAGTTTCAAGGATGTGACAGCTGGGAGCATTCTTATTAGATCTGCATCAATTGCATCCTATAATTAATTACAGGGGGAAAATGATAGGTTGATTTCTGTGCATCTGCACAGCTACAGGAGTCTGCTATTAGCAGCCCAACGTGTTCATTTTCCACACAAGGCCTGTCCTTTCAGAATGGAAAGCTCCCAGTCGGGAGCTGCTGCTGCTGCTGCTCCCTCGGAGTGACTCAGCCGGGGATGGCTTCTGATCCCCCAGACATCCAGAACAGATCCCACCCCATGCCTCGGGTGGGGCAGCCCCAGGGCCGGGGTGCTGTGCCAGTGGTAACCAGCACACCCAGCTGGTCACATTCCTCACAKAAAAATAACTGAAAAGCTTCTTTTCTTCTCTCCATCCTTGCCCAGTTTGGTAAGCAAGTGAAATAAGTGTTGACATTTAAAATATCACCGACATCTGATTTAGCAGCCAGAACAGTTGACATTCCCCTMAATTACTGCTRCAGGTGCTGGTTTAAAATATTGTCATATTGAAACTGAAATAGCTGGAGGCTTGTTTMGTGCTTACTCATTCATAATTCATGCTCTGAAATGCCCTTCTGGCACCAAGTAATCACTTGCTGCCCTGAAGGCAGCTTTGTTTGGGTTGTACGTCCCTTTGATAGGAGAGGGGAGAAGAGGAGTGGGACATTCAAAACCAGCCCTGGTGCACAAAACACTTAACGGGCTGAGGGGGATTTAGAAAGTAATMTAATATTTGCAGGAATTATATGGTGAATAAATGATTCCTTTTCAGCAATTTATGTATAAAATGAAATTTTAAACATTTTCTATTAAGGGACACTTCACCTGTGTCCTTTATGGCTTTTTAGGTCACAGCTACTAAGGCACCATTGTGAAATTCCTRTGATTTGCTTCCCAGTGATGCCTGGAGTGGCAATTTATGTTTTTGGACAATGGAAATCAGAGGAGTGTCCCGTGGGACCACCTCAGCCCTCCAAGAGCTRTGGCTGCCGGACGCTGCTGGCCCCAAGTGCCCGTTCCCTGGGGAGCCTGTTCTGTGCCTGCCACCTCTGGGGGCAGAACCTTTCCRGACATCCCCCCCAGGCTGCCCTGGGGCTGGGGCAGCTTTAACCTGCCCCTTCCTTGCCAGGACAGCCAGGAGCCGCCTCCCTTGGGCCATCACTGGGGGGAGACGAGCAGGCTGCCACCAGCCCCTGCCCCTGGCTGGAGAACAGCTCCGCAGCTGGGCACAGCTGGGCAGAGCTGGGCAAAGTCCTGCCGGCCCTGCCAGCCCTGCAGCTGGAGAACAGCTCCGCAGCTGGGCACAGCTGGGCACGGCGCTGCCAGCCCTGCCAGCCCTGCCAGCCCCACCCTGGGCACACTCCGGGCACACCCCTGCCATCCCTGCCATCCCTGCCATGCCCTCAGTACCTGGCGGTGAGGGAGGGCTGCTCACTGCCCGGGATGTGGATGGTGCTCAGCTCCTGCCGGCCCTGCCAGCCCCACCCCGGGCACACCCTGGGCACAGTTGCATACCTGGCGGTGAGGGAGGGCTGCTCGCTGCCCGGGATGTGGATGGTGCTCAGCTCCTGCATGCTCCGCAGCCGCGTGGCGGGCACGCTGCAGTTGGGCAGCGCRGCGCTCCGCTTGTGCCGCCGCGAGCAGCAGGACGCGCCCAGCCCCGCCTGGCTGGACACGGACGGGCTCCGGGACGAGGGGTAGTTCTGCAGGGAGCTCTCCATGCAGTTCTGCTCGAACAGCTGCTCGTCGATGAACTCGTGGTTCTGCGGGGAGAGCGCAGCTGTCACTGCCGGGGTGGCGGTCTCCTTGCTCGCTTTCCGGCGGAGGTCGCTCGCTCGGGCCTCGCAGGGCTTGGCAGTTGCGGCAGGGCAACCTGCGCTGCTTGCAGGGCTGCATTTGGGCAGGGCACTCCTGCCAGGGCTGCACTGGGCAGCAGGGTGCATTCCCTGCAGCTGCACTGGGGCATTGGGCACTCCTGCGGTGAGCCTGCTGCCGCTGGCGGGACTCCTGAGGGCTGCATTCGGGCAGGGCGACTCCTGCAGGGCTGCATTGGGCAGGGCATCCTGCCAGGGCTGCATTGCGGGCAGGGCACTCCTGCAGGGCTGCACTGGGCAGGGCGACTCCTGCAGGGCTGCACTGGCAGGGCTGCACCTGGGCCAGGGCACTCCTGCCGGGCTGCATGCAGGGCTGCACTGGGCAGGCACTCCTGCAGGGTGCACTGGCAGGGCACCCTGCAGGCTGCATGGCAGGGCACTCCTGCCGGGCTTGCATTGGGCAGGGCTGCACTGGGCAGGGCACTCCTGCCAGGGCTGCACTGGCAGGGCACTCCTGCAGGGCTGCCATTGGGCAGGGCCTCCTGCAGGGCTGGCACTGGGCAGGGCTGCATTGGGCAGGGCACTCCTGCAGGGCTGCACTGGGCAGGGCGCTCCTGCCAGGCTGCATTGGGCAGGGCACTCCTGCAGGGCTGCACTGGGCAGGGCACTCCTGCCAGTGCATTGGGCAGGGCACTTCCTGCCAGGGCTGCATTGGGCAGGGATTCCTGCCAGGCTGCACTGGGCAGGGCATCCTGCCAGGCTTGCATTGAAGGGCAGGGCGCTCCTCAGGGCTGCATTGGGGCAGAGGCACTCCTGCAGGGCTGCGATTGGCAGGGCACTCTGCAGGGCTGCATTTCGGGGCACTCCCCAAGAACAGGACTTGCCCTCGCTGGCAGCCAGGGTCACTCTGCCCTGCCCTGCCCTGCCCTGCCCTGCCCTGCCCTGCCCCTGTCCTGCCCTGCCAGCAGGGAAACGAGGAGCTGTGGCAGTGGGAAAGGCACGAGGCCATCACTGCTCACACAGCCTGACACGGTCACTCTGCGGGGTTTGAATTTCTCTTCATCTTTTGCTGCATTCCAGAACGGCCTCAAAAAGTCTGGAGTGCCACGTGGTTCTGAAAGCCAYAAGGAGCTCATGCTCTTTTTCTTCATGCCTGGGGGCAGGACTGTATTTCATTTGGATGAGCACCTGGCATTGGCTGGTGGGCTCAAAGCATCCCTGCAGTGCACGAGCTGGGGGCAATAAACACAGCACTGGAGAGGGGGAAGTGCTCAGGGGGAAGGAAACTCAGAAAGCTGAATCTGTAAAGAGCTTCTGTGGTAAGGAACAAGAAATCCTGAAAGAAAGAACTCCCATGTGTGGCTYAGAACACCCAGGTGCAGTGAACAGACCTCGTCCGGTCCCTGTCAGCTTCAGAAACGATGGGAAACAAAAGCAACCATGCTGAGGGCAGCCACCAGATCCCACTGGACAAGTCACAGCTCCCACAGGGACCAGGAGCACGGGAAAGCCAAAGGGAGCCACGTGCACAAACCCCAGGACAGGAGCAGGAGGAGAAGGAAGCAAACACTGCCAGACACGTCACAGAGACCACAGAGAAAACAGATTAAATACCTTGATGGTGGAAGTTCGTACAGATAACAGGGGATCATCCACAAGATAGGACAATCCCTACYGGACAACATGCCAACAGAAGATAAAAACACAATTCATTGTCCATTCCAGCATCCACAAGTTTAGACCCAGCAGTGCATCTCTGGCCTCAGCATTCCAGCTCGAGTTTGAATGGGCAACAGAACCTCCTCTCTGGCCCCCCAACCAGAACCCTTCTGCCAATTCAGCTTTTGAGTGCTCTGTTGACGGGAACAGAGCAGAGCCAGAACAGCTTTACTGCTTTGGTCCTTTGAGAGCCAAAGGCAAACAAGGTTCCAGCTGTGATGCACAGGGCACGGACTGGCATTGCTTTGCTGTTGTGTCACCAGTGGGCTTTGATCAAACTCTGTGAAAGCACAGAAGAAGGGTTTGGGTTGAAGGGCTGGGCTCAAGGCACTCAGCACTTGGAGAGAATACAGCATGTGAATGTCCAGGCTCAGTCTGGGAGCTGGAATGGGAGGGAAAAAACCTCCCTTTGTTTGAACCAGCTCTGTCTGCTGTGGGAATCTGACAAAGTAATCTCTGTGGTGGCAGCTCCAAGCACTGCAGGGTCACTTTGTCACCTGACACCGCAGATCTGGGGCCATTCACAGCCACTCAGCTGGAAGTGTGTGCCAGRGGCAGCCCAGACACCCGGCCAATAAATGATGGACTCTGAGAATCCTCTGCCTGCTTTCAGGAGGGTGAATTGCCCATTGAAACAAGCTTGCAACCATGGTACATTCCTCATTCCATTCCTGCAACTTGCTCACAAAATGACTCTTCAGTGTTTAAGAATGCTTTTACTGCAAGTTAAATTTCCTGTTGCACAGTGTTTAATAGATTATGTGAAGTASAGGATCTGCACACAAAGCCATTGAACCTTCTGGCCTGATAATTCCAGAGCAGGATCCAAACCTGCTCTCTGCTTTGGTGCTGCACCATGGCAATAACTGGCTGAAAAACACGAGGGAAAACCCCTTTGTGCAGATTCTCCTTCTGAGTTTTAATCCAAATTCAAGCATCACTGTTATTGCCATTGTTTCCTGAAAATTTGGAACKTTTTCAGTCCCTGCCACTCGTTGTCTGAGCAGGTTTGTGAGCTGAAGTGCTCAGCCTTTGTCAGCGTGGTGGGCTGGCACAGCCTGGSTACCACGCTCACTAATTAGGGCACCACAGCACTAATGAGGGCACACTTGGGTTCCTTCAGCTCCTGAGTGATGCTCACCTGCCCCTGCACAGGTCAGAATCTCCGTGAGCCTTTCCAGGACAGGGCTCAGCTTCCCTCTGCTGCAGCCCCTCTGCCCAAAGTGGGGCTGTGAAATGTGGGCACAGCTCTGAGGGGTTTGGGCAGAGAGTTTTGAACTGAAGAGTCAGGTTGTGAAATATCTGCTGGTAATGTCACATTGAAAGAAAGGATGAGTTGTGTAAAACAGATTCAGGAGCCATTGATACAGGAGGATCAGTCCCTGCCCTTGCCCTGGGACCCTCAGAGCTCCTGTCACTGATTCCTCAGCTTCCTGCAGTGTCTCTCTGAGGCACAAGTGCTGCTTTTCCAGCACAAGCCAAACTATGGAAGTGAAGGTGATTTGTCTAAAAGAAACCCATGCGAGTCAGAGATCAAAAGTACACTTGATGATGGATGCAGATAGGAAAAGGCATGAATATTTCAAATGTTAACCTCTCTCCATTCTCCCTAGAATGAATCATGGTATAGATAATGTGTTCCTTTGCTGCAGAACCTTTTCTATAAACCTGGAAGCAAAACATCTGTATCAAACAAATATCTGAAATGTTCCCAAAGACTTCTGCACACACAATCAGTCACTAATGCAAAATAAAACTCGTTCCCAACACCTTGCAGGCTGCAAACAGAACATTCATGCTGTAACACCGGCTGTGGGATAAATCCCCTGCCCCTGCAACCAGAGATGAACAAAGCTGTGTGCAGCCTCCAAACCCCGGGGCAGGTTTATCCTCTCTGGGCCATCTCGGGGCTACAGGTTCTTTATCCCAGCCCTGGGCACGGGCACCCGGCAGTGCCTTCCTCCAGGGCAGCAGAGCTGTCCCTGGTGCTGCCCAGCCCCGCTGAGGGGTGGGAGGCGTGGAAATGCACTTGGGTCTGTCAGGAGCACTGAAAAAACGAAACTTCTTATTCGGAGACCTCCCTGAGCSCTGGCTGACATCTCTGTGTGCCCAGAGGCTGAGAAGCTGCTGCTGGCTCTGTGCAGGGGAGGGACTGGGGGCAGCAGGTAAGCCAATCCCATCTTGTCCCTCTGCACAGGAATTCCTGCTCTCCTTGCACAGAGAATGAGGCGGAACCCACTGCAGGCTGTTCTGGGGTGCCCAGGAGGGGTACCAGCCCCGGGGGATTTGCCAGGGGAGCCTAGGAGGGTACCAGCCCCACAGGGATGTTCTGGGGAGCCCAGGAGGGGTCCCAGCCCTGGGAGGATGTGCCAGGGGATGTGCCAGGGGAGCCCAGGAGGGGTACCAGCCCCAGGGGGATGTTCTGGGGAGCCCAGGAGGGGTCCCAGCCCTGGGAGGATGTGCCAGGGGATGTGCCAGGGGAGCCCAGGAGGGGTACCAGCCCCACAGGGCTGTCCTGGGGAGCCCAGGAGGGGTCCCAGCCCCGGGGGATGTGCCAGGGGATGTGCCAGGAGAGCCCAGGGTGGGTCCCAGCCCCACAGGGATGTACCAGGGGTGCCCAGGACGGGTACCAGCCCACAGAGATGTGCCAGGGGTCCCTCAGAGCCCCCCGTGCAGCCTCCCCCCAGCCCTGCAGGGCTGTGCCCCGTGCTGGTACTTACAGTTGTTTTTTCCAGGCAGTGCAGCAGATGGTGGTGTTGGCTCTCGATTAAGGAGGTGCCTTTAGTCATGTGCTGCTCCTCCTCGGTGGATCCCTGAGCAGCCGCGGAAAGAGGAGGGAACAAAAGCCCAACAGGTGAAAAACCAGGAGAACAACCAGAGCCAGCAGGGGCTGGCACGGGGCTGAGGGCGATTCCAGCGCTGCCAGCTCCCAGGGTTTCTCCCGACTCTCAGGAGGTGTCCTCAGGTTTTTATTAATGATTAATTAATTAATTAATGATTTCCCTTGTCCACAAAGGGAAAGAGGTGCACAAAGCACAGTCAGGTGCTGTYYGGTGTCTGCAGTGCCTCAGAACTGAGGGGGGCCTCAATCTGAGAGGAAATATGGATGTGCATGGCTTGAATTGCTGCTCAYGAGAGGAAARGGGWGGCAGAACATCCTGCCAGGACATTGCAGGGGATCCAGTTCAGCCCTGGTGAAAGCATTGCAGTCAAACACACCGCCGAATTAAAACACTTTACAGTACTGTTCAAGTACGTTCAAGTACTCTTTCAATACTGTTCACACACTGTTCAATACTGTTCAGTACTGTTCAGTAACTGTTCAATACTGTCTCAACACTGTTCAATACTGTTCAGTTACTGTTCAGCACTGTTAAACAACTGGTTTCAATACTTGTTCAATACTGTTCAGTACTGTTCAGTACGTTTCAGTACTGTTCACATACTGTTCAACAACTGTTAAACACTGTTCAGTACTGTTCAATACTGTTCAGCACTGTTAAACACTGTTCAGTACTGTTCAATACTGTTCAACACTGTTCAATACTGTTCAATAACTGTTCAATACTGTTCAGTACTGTTCAGTATTGTTCAATACTGTTCAACACTGTTCAACACTGTTCAATACTGTTCAGTACTGTCAGTACTGTTCAGTACCTGTTCAATACTGTTCAACACTGTTCAATACTGTTCAGTACTGTTAAACACTGTTCAATACTGTTCAACACTGTTCAATACTGTTTCAGTACTGTTCAGTCTGTTCAGTACTGTTCAATCTACTGTTCACACTGTTCAATACTGTTCAATACTGTTCAACACTGTTCCAGTACTGTTCAGCACTGTTAAACACTGTTCACACACTGTTCAGTACTTGTTCAATACTGTTTACAAACACTCTTCAATACTGTTTTAAGCACTGTTCAATACTGTTCAGTACTTGTTAAAACCATGTTCAATTACTGTTCAATACTGTTTCGTACTGTCAGTACCTGTTCAGTTACTGTTCATGTAACTGTTAAACACTGTTACAGTTATGTTCAGCACTGTTCAGCACTGTTCAATACTGTTAGTATGTTCAGTACTGTTAAACACCTGTTCAACACTGTTCAATCTACATGTTCAGAATACTGTTCGAGTCAGCTGTTCAGCACTGTGGCCATGGCTGCCCTGCTCTGGTGCCACTCCCAGCTGATGCTGTGGTCCCCAAGTGCAGGAATYACTGAGTGTGACAGAGCCAGAGCACAGCTGGAGTGGCACACTGAGGAATCCGACTTCCTGAACACAGAATTAACAGACTCCTGTGGGAATGCAGCTTAGGCAGGTTATGGATTTTTTGTTGCTGTTGTTTTGGAAGATGAACATTCCCAGATGTATTTTTAGAAGTGGCCTAAAAAAAAAAAAATCAGTTCCATTTTTCTTATTAACAATGCTCCTGATGAGGTAYCAGCTCCAGCAGGCCCTGCTGGCTCCTGCTGAGATGTCTGACTCRACTGGAGCCTGGCCTGGAACYTTCCCCAGGGAGCTCCCTGGGAGCCCTAAAGCTGAGATGCTGCTGCACTAAAACACTGGGAGCAGAGGCAGGAAGAGCACATATTGCAAGCACTATCTTTCTATGAGGATTTGCCTGAGAGGAAACCAAAATGGGGTCTGAAAGCCAAGACAGAGCTTGCCCAGCTCTGGCAGGAAGAGTTAGGGCTGCAGCACAGCCCAGCCTCTCCCTGTGCCCCATTTCCCCCAGGGGGGCTTTGGGAATTTGGGGTCGGCAGTTGCCAGGAGGGCTGAGGCTCAGGGAATGCCCCCTCTGCCTCCTCCTCCTCCTGACAGGAACCCCCAGGGCACCCCGGGTGGGAAATGGGCGCCAGATGTGCACAGCTGCTGGCCAGGGCTGGCCCAAGCCCGGGCATTTGGCACTTTGGGAGCAGGGCTGAGGGAGGGATCCTGCAGAGCTGGGCTCTGCACCCTGGGCTCTGCACCCTGGGCTGCTGCAGGCACACAGAATCCGGGGCTGCAGCACAAGGGTTTGGCTGCAATGAAGAGAGCGGAGCTCTCTGAGCAGGGGTGCCAGGCTGGCAAGGCTTTGGTGCCAGCCACCATGCAGTTTGCTCCTGGAAGGCATTCAGGGAGCTGCTGGGGGCTGGGGGAGGCTGCAGCTCGCTGTGGTGTCAGCTCTGAAAGCCAAAATTCCTGCCCTTTACCTCGATGTTAGTGCTCCATCAGTGGGCCCTGGTGAGCTGCTCCAGGGGCTGGACTGGCCCTGCCCAGCCTCATCTGGGGCTGCAGAAAGGCAACAGAGCCCCCAGCCCTCTGCTCCTGGGGCATTCACCTCCTGGCACTGCTGCCAAAAGGGAATTTCAGCTGTACGAGGAGATTAGTGCTAAGAGGATATGTAGGCTGCTTCCATGGGAAGGATCTCACCATCCCTCGAGCACTTTTGACATAAAGCCCACTAAAAAAAACCCTCTAAATGAGAAGAAAACAGTCTGAGCACTTCATGTGTGGATGGCAAACGCCACAAATCCACACGTTTGTGGAGCACGAGCCTCTGGGAGCTGATCTGCTGCTGCTGTCCTTGGATGGATCCTTTCCTTCCTTTGCCTCCCCTCTGCTGGGGGCTCTGGGCTGGGGACCCTGGGCCCCCCCAGCTCCTCAGAGAGCTCGTCCTGCTCCTGTCCCAGGGGCACAGAGCAGGGCTGTGCCCCAGGAAAAGGGAAATTGAGGGTTGGATCCCAAGTGAGGCTGCACAGATGAGTCCCAGCTGCCTCTGGGGCTCAGTCATCCTTCATCTCTCTGTCTCTTTGCTCCCCACGTGCACGACAGGCTGATTTATTGGAAATGGAATCCATGAAATGTGCTAATACCTGCTCTGGTGTTGATCAGGCTTAATGTAATCACCTCCTCTCGTGTCTGCTGCTTCTGCTGAGCAATCTGAGCACTTAAAACTTTCCTGAGCAGCCAGAGGCCTCTGGAGGCCTTTAAAAATAAACCCAGCACAGGCAGCCTGAGCCAGGAGCCAGGGAACATCTCCCTGTCCAGCTGGAGATGAGCAGATAGTGCACAGCAGCCTCCTAAGGGATACATGGAGGGCAGAGGGTGTTTCTAGAGAGGGCAGAGGGTGTTTCTAGAGAGGGCAGAGGGTGTTTCTAGAGAGGGCAGAGGGTGTTTCTAGAGAGGGCTGTGGGACCCAGCCCAGCCCCAGCAGCTCTGGCACAGAGCAGAGGGAGCTGAGAAAGAACCTGCTCCTGCCTGCAAGGGCAGCTCCTGCCCCAGCTCCCATTCCGTCTCCTGCCCCCTCTCCTGTCCCCTCTCCTGTCCCCTCTCCCCATCTCCTGTCCCAGCTCCCATCCCAGCTCAGCCAGGAGCTCGGGGAGCCCTCCCTGCCCTGCAGTGCTGCAGCTGGGCTCCAGCTGTGCCTGCACCCCCAGTGGGACACCCTGTGTGTGTGGCCCCCTGTATGACCTCATGTGTGACCCTGAGTGTGTGTGACCCTGCATGGGACCCCAAGTGTGACCCCCACGTGGGACCCTGAGTGGGACCTTGAGTGTGACCCCGAGTGCCAGGCTGGGGACGAGGGGGAGCTGGGAGCCAGGGAGGGGCTGGCAGGGGCAGAAACAGGCACAGGAGCAGGGACAGGGACAGGAGCAGGGACAGGGACAGGCACAGGTACAGGGGCAGGGCCAGCGGGATTTGTGCACTCACCGGGAGCTCCAGGGCCTCGTTGAGCAGCCCGTTGCGCTTGCTGTGCAGGTAGGCGTTGGAGCTGCCCGTCTTGGCCACGCGGATCCGCGCCAGGCGCGCCTTCTGTGGGGAGAGACAGAGACTGTGGGGTCAGGGACTGAGGGGTCAGAGATTGTGGGGTCAGGGACAGGGACTGAGGGGTCAGAGACTGTGGGGTCAGGGATGGGGACATAGGGACAGGGATTGTGGGGTCAGGGATGGGGACTGAGGGGTCAGGGACTGTGGGGTCAGGGACAGGGACTGAGGGGTCAGGGACTGTGGGGTCAGGGACAGTGAGGGATCAGGGACTGTGACACAGGGTCAGGTCAGGGACAGAGGGGTCAGGGACAGTGACAGTGGGGTCAGGGACAGAGACAGAGGGCTCAGAGAATGTGGGGTCAGGCACAGTGAGCTTAGGGCTGGGGGACAGTGGGGTCAGGGCTCTGCACGTGCTCTGCACGTGAGGTGCCTCCATTTCTCACATTCCCCACCCCGGGCCCTCCAAACCCCTCTCTGTGTCCCAGCCCTGTCCTTGTCCCCTGCTCTGCTCGGGCTGCAGCAGCACAGGGACAGAGGGCCCTGCAGTGGCACTGCTGCTTCATCAGCTGTGGCATCTGATGAAGGAACTGTCCAAAAATACACACCTCCAGCGGGACAGGACAGGTGATAAAAGCACTCCAGAATAATGCCAACAAGAAAAACCAAGACCCTACCTCTTCCTTTTTGATAATTCCTTTTAGCATTTTCGTTTTTCTTTTCAGTTGCTGCCTGCTTCTCTCTCGAGTGATTTGCCTTTTTTCTTTTCTACTGTTAATTTATGACTCAAACGCCATTAAAAGTAAATACATTAAATAGCTGCAGCTATTAAAAAATAATTACATTGTGCTGTAGTTTAAAATGCTGCATAATCCCTTAAATAACATGGAGCTCGTGATTTTCCCCTCTAATTAGAGGTGCTAATGGGTAAATGCTGTAGGAAGAGGAAAGGCAGGAGGCAAAAATCTGCAGTGGGTCCAGAGAGTGGAGCCATTTCAGGAGCTCTGTCCCTGTCCAGGTGTGAGCCACTCTGGCCCTCAGTGCTGGAAGTATTTGAAATATTCCTTTAACCTCAAGACCCTGTGCCCCTGCAGACAATTCCTCAGGCTGAGACACCCATGGGTAAAGCTGGCAGCTTTAATTGGGTGACACAGACCATGACCAGGCTGAGAAATAGGTCTTCTTTTGACCCCCCAAAACGGGGACATCTGAAATTGGCTTTGTTTTCTATTCCTCACCTAGATTTCCTTGTCCCATTTTAACGCGGAGCCTCCTGATCAGTGTGAGATCAGTGAGATCTCTGTGCTGGGCCAAGGAACCGCCTGGGACAGGGGCCAGGCTGAGAGCACAGTGAGGAATCTTCACCTTTTCTGAACCTTCCCCAAGCTGCTGGGCTGCTCCAGGCCCTGGAAAGGAGTGGCCTTAGGCTGGGACCTGGCACAGGATCCATGGGACTGCTGCTGTGGAATGGGGGCAGTGGGACAGAGCTGGAATAAAGCTCTGAGCAGTATTTCCATTTCCAGGTGCATGGCATTGTCCCTCTGTCCTGATGATCACATTGCCATCAACTGGTTCCTCCTAAACACAAGTTTGTGCCTTTGTGTGTCTGTTCCTTACATTCCACAGGGACCTCTCTCCCCTAATCAGGAGTGGATTTTGGGTGCAGTGCTGGTTTTTCCAGGGGTGCTCTGATGGTACCACTGAGGTTCCCATTTCTCTCTGTGCCTGATAAAACAACAGCTCCTCTGCTGGGGGGATTGCCAGTGCCCAGCTCACCTCACCTGTAGCAGGGAAGGCTCATCCTCATCTCCAGCTCAGTCAATTGTTAAAGTGGATTCAGTCTCAGGCTGTTGTAATGAACATTATTCCCTTTGCCTCCAGGCTAGCAGGGGATCAAATATTAATAGCTGTACTCCATGTGGAGTGGAGATGGTTCTGAGGTCTGCTCCCTTTTCCTTTTGAAACAAGCAAGGGCCGCTTGCTATCTAAATAATTAAGCCCCACAGCTTTTGTAGTTTGGAACAGACGTTGTTATTTTAAAAAATGTCAGTGGGGCAGGACAGAAGTTAATCCTGCTCTCCTGCACAAAGGATGGGCTGGGATCGTCTCAGCGCCCAACTCTGGTCCCCATCGTGATTAAATTTGGTAGATATCTTGATTAACTCAGCTAGAGAAGTTAATTAAAATTGGTACCTAAAATTGGTTTGGCCCTCCAGACAGTTTCCTCCATTGGACTAGAAACAACTTTAAAACAAGAGCTCAGGTTTTTCTGTGAGTGTGCAAATGRGAATTTTCTGTGAGTGTCTCTGTCAGGTGGCACAAGCTCTGCCTGGCTTTGGGTACCTGTCCTGTGTCTCTGTGGGCTCTGACAGTACAGAAGGGTTTAAGATCTTCCAAATTCTGCCAGTTTCAACCACACGTGGGCAGGATTTTGTCATCCCTGTCCTGCAGAGCTCCTGGCCTGGGCACTGAGGATGGGCAGGTGCAGGGCTGTGGTTCTCTGGTGTTCTGCTGCAAACATCATTCTGGGGGGGATGGTTGTATTCTGCATCCTCTCCCCCAAAAGTGACAGACTAAAGGTCACCAGGGCCGGGCCTGAGCTCACAGTTACTGAAATAACCCCTGCACAGGAGGCTAAAAAAGGAAAAGCAAACGGCACACTGTGTCTGCATGGAGATGGGAGAGGAGTTGCTAGGAAACCACAGGATCTCAAAATGCATATGACCTAATCTGGAAGATAATTTATATGATGAAAATAATAATACTAATGACAGCCACTTACAGGTTAGAATGATTAATTTGGTTATCTTGGAGCCCACATGTTTCTCAGAGCAGGATGGAAGGCAGGGCTCAGGAACTTTGGGCTCTGCTGGTTTGTCAGAAACTGGGGGCTCAGAATCAGCACGAGGGCAGTGAAGACCTGCACAGGTGGGGAGGGTGCAGCATCCTGGGGCTCTGCACTTCCCAAAGGGACTGGCAGAGGAGAGGGAGGAGCCTGAGCTCATCCTGTTGCTGTTTGGAGAAGTGCAGGGAGCAGGAGCTGCTGCCTGGGAGAAATGCTTACCAGATGGCAGGCTCAGGAAACAGCTAATTATTATTTATTAATGATTTTCATCCAGTTCTTATGGAGATAACACTCACTCTTGATTTATGTGGGATAAAAAACTATTAAGCTACAACCCATGACAAGATTCCACATTAGCCAGACAACTTCAGCTTTCCAGATCTCCTGTCCTTGAGCGAGCAGGGAGTGCAGGACCTGTATGGCAGGAACCCTGCAGCCCCTTCTCCCCTGGGCACTGCAGCTGTTTTGGCACCATCACTCTCACGATGGGGCTGGCAAGGGCCTCTGGACTCAAATCAGAGCTCACCTGCTCTGACTGTGCAGAGCCACCTCCACCCATGTCCAGCTGGGTTTGGGTAGCTCCAAAGCTGCACACCTGAGGGTATTTTTATATTAATGAGGTCACCTGATCTAGAGCCACCTCCACCCCGTGTCCAGGTGGTTTTGGGCCACTCCAAACCCTGCACACCTGAGCATCCTGAAGGTAATTTATAAATTAGACGAGGGTTCTCCACCCCATGTCCAAGGTTATTTGGGTCTCTCCACATCCTGCACACCTGAGAGGTATTCTATTAGATTAACGAGGTTCCGCCCATGTCCAGACTGGTTTTTGGGTCTCTCCAGACCTGCACACCCTGGGGTATTTATAAAATTAAAACGAGGTCTTCCGCCCATTGTCCAGGTTGGTTTTGGGTTCATCCCAAAAACCCTGCACACCTTGAAGGTAATTTAACATTAATGGTCACCACCCCAAGTTCAGGGTGGGTTTTGGGTCTCTCCAAACCTGCCACACCTGAAGGTATTTCAAAAATTAATGAGGTCTCACCTCCAATTCAGGTGTTTGGGCCACTCCACACCTGCACAAACACTGAGGGTATTTTATAGAATTACGAGGCTTCCACCCATGTCCAGGTGGTTTTGGTCTCTCCAGACCTGCACACCTGATGCTGCTGCACGACAATAATCAGCCCCCTCAGAGCTGTCCCCCTGTGAGGCCACAGTTCCTCCTCGGCCTTTCCTCAACGTGAGAGGCTCTGTCCCATCTCCCTTTACTGCTAAACACCACACCACGAAGTTTTGGCAGAAAGTTGCAGCCTACTCAAGGATATTAACCACATGTTTTTTCATGCTAATGTCCCATAATAATAGTTTGAAATGTTATTGGTGAATTGCTGCAGTAGGTGAGCAGCAACTGGGTGTTTAGGCTGAAGATGAAGCTGCTCTCCAAAGTCACCAGTGGAGTGCTTTGGATCGGTTTTTCATTCTCTAAAGGTGAAATATGAAAAATTATTTATTATATATTATTATTAATTTCTGCCTTTGTCTGCATCGGTTCTTGTTTGGGGTTGGATTAAATCCTGAATGGAAGGGACTTGGTTGATTCTGAAGGTGAAAAGGTTGACGAGCAGATTGCAGAGTTAAACAGAGCACAGACTGCTACAGGATCTAAGAGGAACTTTTCTTCTCCTTTTCACTTTCTCTAAGAAAACAAAGGTGCACATTTGGATTTACTTCTCTCAAACCTTTACATTAAGACAGCTTTTGAGCACAAGTTCACTATTGCTTGTCAAAATTCTGCTTTGGGAGATGGTCATAGAGCCTGCATTAATGGATAATTAGGTAAAGTGCAGAACTTCATTATACTTCCTATATAATTTTGATCAGAATCCACTTTGCAGTCAGACCTTGATCTTAATTTGGGCCTCTTCAGTTACTTCCCAGAGATGAAAGATCCCCCTCTCCTCCCCTGTGCCTCTCCTTTTAATTGCTACCTTACGTTGGCACCATTAAAGCAACAGAAACATCATTGTCCAATGAACGTTTTATCCGTTTAATCTTCTCGCAACGCGAAGGACACATCGGTGTTCAGGCTATTTATCGGAAACAATGCACAGAATCTGGAGTTTAAATGGGTCTGGGCCTCTCAGTGCAGATAACCTGGCTGAGCAGGAGCTTTTCAAAGGTCATACACTGTGCAGTCACTGGCAGGGGGCTCGGGCAAGCCCTGGGGAACTGCTCCCCTCCCTGCTGCAAACTCCTTTTTGTGCATTCTGACCTTGAGCTCAACGAGCTCTGGCTCACATTTAGTGAGGCTCTCACTCCTAGGGGATATGGGTTTTTGGAAAATTCTTTCTTTCTGTTCAGAAAGTTCCCTGTGATTTTCCAGCCTGTGTTTGTGTGTGTGTTCATCCACTCCAGCTAGGCCACATCGCCATCACCTTGATTGCGGGTAAAGGGCTGATTTCAGGGACTCTTTCCCCTGGCTGAGTTTTCTTTTTACACAGTGTTCCTCAGCTTGCTGAACGCTCAAAAGCTTCTCTCGGTGCTGAAGCTCCCACATCCCAGCTGAGTGAACAAACCTCCTCTCTTCCTTCTCTCTCCACTCTTGAAATAGAACAAAAGAAATTTCCCTACACACATTTTTTTATAGTTATTGAATGCTTGGATACAAGGTTTTTAGAAGCTTGGGTCAGACCTTGCTGCAAGGATGTTTGTTAAAGAGCTGCCCAACTTGTAGTGGAATAATCTGGAAAACTGGAATTGTTGTGGGGTATAAATCAGGGTGGTCCCAATTTGTCTAAGAAAACTATTAACACTTTTAAAAAAAAATCACAAGAAATGTTTTCTGCATCATGAATAGGGATCTGCTTGTTCTGCATTAGTCAAAGCGAGCTCAG
>NDFG01000655.1:39930-50097 GCA_002167245.1 Sporophila hypoxantha | reverse complement strand
AAATGGGGTGAAAAATGGGAACAAATTGGGGAAAAATCAGGTGGAAAATGGGGAAAAAATTGAATTTTTGGGGGATTTTTTAGGGGTTTTTTTTGTATTTTTTAAGGTTTTTTGGAGCTTTTTGAGGGTTTTTTTTGAGGTTTTTTTTGAGGGGAAAAAAGGGAATTTTTTGGGGAAAAAAAAGAATTTTGGGAGAAAAAAGGGATTTTTTGGGGGGATAAAAGGGAATTTGGGAAAAAAAAGGAATTTTTGGGGAAAAAGGGAATTTGGGGGGAAAAAGGGAATTTTTTGGGGGGGAAAAAAGGGAATTTTTTGGGGGAAAAAGGGGGAGTTTTGGGGAAAAAAGGAATTTTGGGGGAAAAAAGGAATTTTTTGGGGAAAAAGGGAATTTTTTGGGGGGGAAAAAAGGGAATTTTTTGGGGAAAAAAAGGGAATATTTGGTGGAAAAAAGGGAATTTTGGGAATAAAAAAAGGGAATTTTGGGAGAAAAAAGGGAATTTTTGGGGAAAAAGGAGTTTTTGGGAGGAAAAAAAAGGAATTTTTAGGAAAAAAGAAGGAATTTTTTTTGGGGAAAAAAGGGATTTTGGGGGGATAAAAGGGAATTTTTTGGGGAAGAAAGGGGGAATTTTTTGGAAAAAAAGGGAATTTTTGAGAAAAAAGGGATTTTTAGGGAAAAAAATTGAAATTTTGGGAAAAAAAAAAGGGAATTTTTTGGGGAAAAAAAGGGAATTTTTTGGGGGAAAAAAAAGGAATTTTGAGGAAAAAAAAAGGAATTTTTGGCAAAAAAGGGAATTTTGGAGAAAAAAAATGAATTTTGGGGAAAAAAGCAATTTTTTACCTGTTTTGGGTGCCCAGAGCGAGGCCGGCCAGGAGGATGTAGGTGAGGAAGGCCATGGCTGGCAGGGAGAAATTTGGGAATTTTGGGGTTTTTTGGGGAATTTTGGAGCTTTTTTTGGATTTTTTGGGGATTTTGGGGCTTTTTTTTGGATTTTTTGGGAATTTTGGGGCTTTTTGGGGGGAATTTTTGGGAATTTTGGAGCTTTTTTTTGGATTTTTTGGGAATTTTAAAGTTTTTGGGGGGGGAATTTTGGGGAATTTTGGAGCTTTTTTTTGGAATTTTTGGGGAATTTTGGAGAGTTTTTTTGGAATTTTGGAGCTTTTTTTGGGAATTTTTGGGAATTTTGGAGCTTTTTTTGGGAATTTTTGGGAATTTTGGGGGTTCCGAGGGGTTTGGGGGAAAAATTTGGGTTTTTTGGGGGGAGATTTTGAGGGATTTGGGGAGAATTTGGAGGAATTTTGGAAGAAATTTTTGGGGAATTTTTGAGGAAATTTTTGGGGGATTTTTTGAGAATTTTGGGGTCCTGATCTGGATTTTGGGGGTCCCAGGGGGATTTTGGGGGATTTTGGGGTCCCCAGGGCAGATTTTGGGGGATTTTGGGGGTACCAAGATGGATTTTGGGGTTCCTGATCTGGATTTTGGGTTCCCAGGGTGGTTTTGGGGGATTTTGGGGTTCCCAGGGGGATTTTTGGGGTCCTGAGCTGGATTTTGGGGTCTTTTTGGGGTCCCAAGATGGATTTTGGGGGTCCTGAGCGGGATTTTGGGGTCCCAAGGTGGATTTTGGGGGGGTTTTGTGGGTCCTAGGGGGATTTTTGGGGGGTTTTGGGCTCCCAAGATGGATTTTGGGGGTTTTTGGGGGTCCTGATCTGGATTTTGGAGGTCCCAGGGTGGTTTTGGGGGGATTTGGGGGTTCCCAAGCTGGATTTTGGGGGTCCTGAGCAGGATTTGGGGTTCCTGAGTTGGATTTTGGGGTTCCCAAGGGAATTTTGGGGTTCCAGGGGGATTTTAGGGTTCCCAGGGGAATTTTGGGGTTCCCAGGGGGTTTTTGGGGCTCCCAAGGCAGATTTTGGGGGATTTTTGGGGTCCCCAGAGCAGATTTTGGGGCTCCCAGGGCAGATTTTGGGGGATTTTTGGGGGTCCCAGGGCAGATTTTGGGGTTCCCAGGGCAGATTTTGGGTTCCCAGAGCAGATTTTGGAGTTCCCAGGGGATTTTTGGGGTCCCAAGATGGATTTTGGGGGGTTTTGGGGCTCCCAGAGCAGATTTTGGGGTTCCTGATCTGGATTTTTGGTTCCCAAGGTAGATTTTGGGGGTATTTTTGGGGGTCCCCAAGAATGAATTTTGGTCCCTACCCGCGGATGTAGAGTCGGGGCGTTGACATCGAAGCGAGAGAGCGCACCGGCCGTGTCCTGCTGTTACCGGACCAATGCCTATCCTGGGGGCAGGGACACAAAATCACCCCAAAAACACCACAAAATAACCAAAAAAAATCACCCAAAATCCAAAATCACCCAAAACCAGCTCAAAATATCCCAAATCACCCAAACACCCAAAATATCAAAAGTCACCCAAGAAACCAGCTCTAAATACCAAATTCACCCCAAAATCAAGCCCAAAGTCACCCCCAAAACCACGCTCAAAATTATCCTCAAATAACCCAAAATATCCACCAAATCACCCATGAAAACCAAGCTCAAACCACCCAAAAATAACCGACCAAATCACTCGCCAAATTATATCCAAAAATATACACCCAAAACACGCCTACTCAAAACCCCAAAACTCACCCCAAAATCACCCCAAAAAACCACTCAAAATTGTTATCCAAAAATCACCCAAAAACCACTGCTCAAATACCCACAAAAATACCCAAAAAACCCAGGTCCAAAATGATCCAAATTCACCCAAAAACCACCCAAAATATCACACCAAAATAACCCCAAAATACCCAAAATATCCAAAATCCCAAAAATCACACACAAATCACCCCAAAATCACCCAAAAACCAGCCTCAATAATATCCAAAAATCACCCAAAACCAGCCTCAAAATCACCCAAAAAACCACCCCCAAAATCACCCAAACCAACTCCAAAAATCACCCCAAAATACACCGCAAAATAGGCCAAAAACCACCCCCAAATTACCCCAAAACCACCCAAAAAACCTCAATACCCAAATTCACCCAACATCACCCCAAAAATCACCCAAAATAACCAAAAACCACCTCCAAAATACCCAAAATAGGCAAACCAACAAACCAAAACGACCCCAAAAAATCACCCAATCCAGCCCAAAATCACCCCAAAAATCACCCAAAACCAGCTCAATACCCCAAATCACCCAAAATAACCAAACCACCCAAAATCACCCAAAAACGACCCAAAATATCCAAAATCACCCAAAAACCAGCTCAAATCACCCAAAATCACCCAAAACACCCCAAAATCACCCCCAAAAACCCAAGAATCAGCAAAACCCCCCAAAACAACCCCAAATAATCCCAAACCACCCCAAAAATGACAAAATCATCAAAAATCAACCCAAATAAGCAAAAAAACCACCCAAAAACCCCAACATTCACCCAAAAAAACCACTCAAAAATCACCCCAAAACCATACCCATCAAATAACCAAAACACCACCCCAAAATGACCAAAACCACCCCAAAAAACCCAAAGAATGGACCAAAACCACCGCCCAAATAAGCCTCCACAATCACCTCATCCCCAGTTCCTCCCAGCCCTCCCGTGGCTCCCAGTTAACCCCAAACCCTTCCCAGTTCCTGCCCAGTTTTATCCCAGTCCCCTCCCATTCCCTTCTCCATCCCAGTCCCTCCCAATCCCCCCAATCCTCTTCCCAGTTCCCGCCCCAGTTCCCTCCCAGTTGTATCCAGTCGTCTCCCAGTCCCCCATCCCAATCCCCTTCTCCACTCCATTCCAGCCCCGCCAGTCCCTTCCCAGTCCCCTTTTTTCTCCCTCCCAAGTCCCTCCCAGTCTTATCCCAGTCCCTCCCACTCCATTTCCAAGTTATCCCAGTCCCCCCCAGTTCCACTTTTGCTCCCCTCCCAGTTCCTCCCACCCATCCCAGTCCCTCCCAGTTCCCTCCCATATCCCCTTTTTCTCCATCCCAGTCCCTCCCAGTTTATCCCAGTCCCCCCAAATCCTCCCCCATCCCTCCCAGTCCCTCCCAGTCCCCCCCACTCCATTCCCAGTCCCTCCCAGTTTATACCCAGTCCCTCCCATCCCCCCCCATTCCCCTCCCATCCCTCCCTTCCCCTTTTTTCCCCTCCCATCCCTCCCAATCCCCCCCATATTCCAGTTCCCTCCCAGTGTCCCCTCCCTGTCCGCCCCCAGTCCCTCCCACTCCATTCCCAAATCCCTCCCAGTCCGCCTTTTCTCCATCCCACACGCCCTCCCAGTACCACCCAAAATCCTCTCCCACTCCATTCCCAGGTTGATCCCAGTCCCCTCCCATCCCTCCCACTCCATTCCCACTCCCTCCCCACTCCCTCCACGTCCCTCCCAGTCCCCCCCCAGTCCCTTCCAGTGTGTCCCCAGTTCCCATACCCGTGCTAGGTGGGCAGAGCAGCAGCCGCAGTTTCCGGACCCACGTCGCCGTGTTCCACAGCAAAGTAATACTTTAAGGCGGCCCGGCACCCAGCGGCCCACTGCGGAATCCAGTCAGACCAGTTCACACCAGTTCAAAACCATGCAAACATGGCTCCCACCCTTTTCCCCATTTTTCCTTTTTCTTCCCATTTTTACCCTTTTTCCACCTTTTTTCCATTTTTCTCCCCTTTTTCCCCATTTTTTCTCCTTTTTTCCATTTTTCCCCATTTTTTCTCCTTTTTTGCCCCATTTTTCCCCGTTTTCTTACCCATTTTTTCCCCAATTTTTCCCTTCTTTTTCCCGTTTTTTCCCCAATTTTTTCTCCCTTTTCCTCAAAATTTTTCTTTTCCCTTTTTTCCCAATTTTCCTCTTTTTCCATTTTTCCCATTTTTAAACGTTTTTCCCCATTTTTTATCCCTTTTTTTCCCCAAATTTTCTGCCTATTTCTCTGATTTTTTTCCAATTTTTTCCCCACTTCTTCCCTTTTCCCCATTTTTTCCATTTTTCCCTTTTTTCCCCATTTTCGCTTTTTTTTTTCCAATTTTCCCTTTTTTCCCTTTATTCCCTTTCTTCCCCATTTCTTCCGGGTTTTTTTTCACCATTTTTTCCGTATTTTTCCCCATTTTTCCCCAATTTTCTCCTATTTGTCCGATTTTTCCCCAATTTTTCTTCCCTTCTCCTCAATTTTTCTCCCCTTTTTTCCCATTTTTCCCCCATTTATATTCCCCCAATTTTTCTCCCATTTTCTCTCAATTTGCTCCCCTTTTTTCCCATATCTTTTCCCTTTTTTCCCCGGTTTTTCCCCTTTTTTTTCCCATCTTTCTGTTTTTTTCCTTTTTTTCCCATTTTTTTCCGTTTTCCCCATTTTTTTCCCCATTTTTCCCCTTTTTTTCACCCATTTTTCCTTTTTTTCCCCCATTTTACCCCAATTTTTCCCATCTTTTTCCCATTTTCTCCCATTTTTTCACTGATTGTTTCCCCAATTTTTCTTCAATTTTTTCCATTTTTCCTGAGTTTTCCACCAATTTTTTCTTCCTTTTTCCCAATTTTTCTTCCCTTTTCCCCATTTCTTCCCTTTCCCCATTAATTTTCCCCATTTTCCCCATTTTCCCTTTTCTACCCATTATCTTCATTTTTTTCCATTTTTTTTCTTTTTCCTTTTTCCCCAATTTCTTCCCATTTTTCCACTTTTCCCCATATTTTTTTCCATTTCCCAATTTTCTCCATTTTTCCCGATTTTTCGCCCATTGCCTTCCCTTTTTCCCTGATTTTTCTTCCCATTCTTCCCCCATTATTTTCCCATTTTTCGCCCCATTTCCCGCCCATTTTTTTCTCTCAATTTTTCCTCCCATTTTTTCCCCCCCCATTTCCGCACAGGTTTTTTCCACCTTTTCCCAATTTTCCCAATTTTCCCCCCCGTTTTCTCCCCTTTTTGCCCAATTTCCCCCCGTTTTTCTCCCCAATTTCCCCCCTTTTTCCCTCCGTTCCCCAATTTTTTAACAATTTTCTCCGTAAATTTTTCCCCCATTTCCCCTCGATTTTTTCCCCCCTTTTTCTCTCAATTTTCCCCCATTCTCGGGTTTATTTCCCCATTTCCCCCATTTTCTTTCCCAATTTCCCCGGGTTTTACCTCCCCATTTTTCTAACCGCAATGTTTCGCCCCCCATTTCCCCGAGGTTTTTTTCCCCATTTTGTCTCTTCTAATTTCCCCCCATTTCCCGGTTTTATTTCCCCATTTCCCCCCTTGTTTTCCAATTTCTCCCGAATTTCCCTTCCAATTTTCCCCCATTTTTGTCTTCATTTTTCCCCCATTTCCCCGGGCGTTTTTTCCCCATTCCCCCTTTTTTCCCCCTTTCCCCCCCGTTTTTCTCCCAATTTTCCCCCATTTTCTCAATTTCCCCCCCTTTTGCCCTGTCATTTTCCCCCAGATTTTGTCAAATTTTCTCCCGAATTTTCCCCCCAATTCCCCCCACCACTCCGTATTCCTCAATTTCCCCTCATTTCCCCGGGTTTTGCCCATTGCCCCCCCAAATTTTTTCCCAATTTCCCCCCGTTTTCTCCCCTTTTCCCCATTTCCCCCCTTTTTTTTCTCCATTCCCCCAATTTTCAAATTTCTCCGAATTTCCCCCACTTCCCCCCAATTTCCCCCCGGAGTTTTCCCCATTTTCTCCCCCAATTTCCCACCATTTTCTCCCAATTTCCCCCAATTTTGCAAAATTTCTCCCGAATTTGCCCCAATTTTATCTCCCAATTTTTCCCCCATTCCCCCCATTTTTCTTTTTTCCCCCCCAAATTTTACCCCCAATTTTCCCCGTTTTTCTCCAATTTTCCCCCCATTTTCCTATTTTCCCCCATTCCTCCCCCCCAGTTTTCCCCCATTTTCCCGGGGTTTCCCCCATTTCGCCCCCATTTCCTCCCTTTCTCTCATTTTTCCCCCATTTTCTCCAATTTTCCCCAATTTCCCCCCCTTTCCCCCTTTTTCTCCCATTTTCCCCAATTTTTTAAATTTTTTCCAAATTTTCCCCCATTTTCCCGGGTTTTTCCCCCATTCCCCCCAATTTTTCTTCCCAATTCCCTTTTTCCGCTCATTTCCCGGTTTTCCCCAGTTCCCCGGGTTTCCCCATTCCTCCCCGTTATTTCCCGTTATTGTCCCGTTATTCCCGTATTTCCCGCTTATTCCCTTTCCCCGCCCTCACTCACGTTCCCCTCCACATGCGAGGCCAGGCTGCTCCCGTAGGCCGCGGCCAGCGAGCTCACGGGCTCGGCCAGGAACGCCCCGGGCGGCCCGAACGCCGCCGACGATGATGATGAAGATGACGAGGCCGACGAGGCCGAAGGCGGCGGCGGAGCCCCGAACCCGCGGCCCGGTGAGGCCCCGGTAGCGCTCGTGTCCTCGAACAGAGGCCGCGGATCGGCCAAGCGAGCGGGCCCGCGGCGTTTTGGGGCTAAAAATGAAAGGAAAAATCAATTTTAAAACGTTTTAAACGCGAATTTCCCTCACGGCGCCGCCCGGGACTCACGGGGAGCTGCGGGATCCATGGCGGCGGCGGCGGCGGCACTTCCGGGTTCGGCTGTACCCGGAGGGTCACGTGAGGGAAACGGCAGGTTGTGATTGGCTGACAGAGCGGAAGTTGTGCCCGGAGTTAAGATGGCGGCGGCGCCAAGAGTTACAAGATGGCGGCCGCGGCGGTCTGCTTGTTTCCATAGCAACGGGGGCTCAGCGGGCTCGGGACTGCTCGGAGTGTCCCCAAAATGTCCYCAAAATGTCCCCAGAGGTGTCGCCRACGCTGCTGGAGCCGCGGGAGCCTCACGAGCTCCGGTAGGGTCCAGAATGGCGGCGCTTCCGGGTTCGGCCACCGGCAGTCACGTGGGGAWGGCGGGAGGTTTTGATTGGCTGAGAGGGCGGAAGTTGTTGGCGGAGAGGAGAGCTAGTGCCCGGAGTTAAGATGGCGGCCGTGCCACGSTGGGGTTGCCATGGTAACCTGGGGAAGTCCCCCTTTGTGTCCCCAAAATGTCCCCATGGTGTCCCCGTGGTGTCCATGTCTGTCTGTCCGTCCCTGTCCATGTCTGTCTGTCCATGCCTGTCTGTCTGTCCCTCTCTGTCCATCCCTGTCTGTCTGTCCCTGTCTGTCCATGCCTGTCCGTGTCTGTCTGTCCATCCCTGTCCGTCTGTCCATCCCTGTCTGTCCCTGTCCATGTCTGTCCGTGTCTGTCCATGTCCGTCTGTCCATCCTTGTCCGTCTATCCATCCCTGTCTGTACATGTCCGTCTGTCCCTGTCCATGTCTGTCCGTCCATCCCTGTCTGCCCGTCCATGTCTGTCTGTCCGTCCCTGTCTGTCCATGCCTGTCCGTGTCTGTCTGTCTGTCCCTGTCCATCCCTGTCCCTGTCCATGTCCGTGTCTGTCTGTCCGTCCTTGTCCCTGTCTGTCCGTCCCTGTCTGTCCATCCCTGTCTGTCTGTCTGTCCATGTCTGTCTGTCCATCCATGTCTGTCCTTGTCTGTCCATCCCTGTCCATGTCCGTGTCTGTCTGTCCATGTCCCTGTCTGTCCGTCTATCCGTCCCTGTCTGTCCGTGCCTGTCTGTCCCTGTCTGTCCGTGTCTGTCTGTCCATCCCTGTCCACGTCCATGTCTGTCTGTCCCTGCCTGTCCGTCTGTCCGTCCCTGTCTGTCCCTGTCTGTCCGTGTCTGTCTGTCCATCCCTGTCCACGTCCATGTCTGTCTGTCCCTGCCTGTCCGTCTGTCCGTCCCCGTCTGTCCATGCCTGTCCGTGTCTGTCCGTCCGTCCCTGTCCATGTCCGTGTCTGTCTGTCCATGTCTGTCTGTCCGTCCCTGCCCATCCCTGTCCGTGTCCGTGTCTGTCCGTCCCTGTCCGTCCGTCCGTCTGTCCGGAGGCCGTTCCCAGCCGTTTCCGGCCCCGGGGCGGCTCCAGCTCCCTGTCCCTGTCCGTGTCTGTCCGTGTCTGTCCGTCCGTCTGTCCGGAGGCCGTTTGTTTCCGGCCTCGGGACGCTCCCGTGGGAGCCGCGTGAGGCCCCGTGACCCCGGGGGAGGGGAGGGGAGGGAGCTCGGACCAGTTAACCCAGTATGGACCAGTACAGACCAGTTACACCAGTTAAACCAGTTAAACCAGTACGGACCAGTTAACCCAGTAGGGACCAGTTACACCAGTACGGACCAGTTAACCCAGTACGGACCAGTTAACCCAGTATGGACCAGTATGGACCAGTATGGGCCAGTTAAACCAGTATGGGCCAGCATGGGCCAGTATGGGCCAGTTACACCAGTTAAACCAGTACGGACCAGTACGGACCAGTACGGACCAGTTAACCCAGTACGGACCGGTTAACCCAGTATGGGCCAGTATGGGCCAGTTACACCAGTTAAACCAGTACGGACCAGTTAACCCAGTATGGACCAGTATGGGCCAGTTACACCAGTTAAACCACTACGGACCAGTACGGACCAGTATGGGCCAGTATGGGCCAGTTAACCCAGTACGGACCAGTATGGACCAGTTACACCAGTTAAACCAGTACGGACCAGTTAACCCAGTATGGGCCGGTTACACCAGTTAAACCAGTATGGACCAGTTAGACCAGTATGGACCAGTTAACCCAATATGGACCAGTTAACCCAGTGTGGACCAGTTAACCCAGTATGGACCAGTTACACCAGTTAAACCAGTACAGACCAGTTAACCCAGTACGGACCAGTACAGACCAGTATGGGCCAGTATGGACCAGTTAACCCAATATGGACCAGTTAACCCAGTGTGGACCAGTTAACCCAGTATGGACCAGTTACACCAGTTAAACGAGTACGGACCAGTATGGGCCAGTATGGGCCAGTTAACCCAGTACGGACCAGTATGGGCCAGTTACACCAGTTAAACCAGTACAGCCCAGTTAACCCAGTACGGACCAATTAACCCAGTACGGACCAGTTAACCCAGTATGGACCAGTTACACCAGTATGGACCAGTTAACCCAGTATGGGCCAGTTACACCAGTATGGACCAGTTAACCCAGTATGGGCCAGTTACACCAGTTAACCCAGTACGGACCAGTTAACCCAGTATGGATGGCCCCAGTTATCCCAGTTCCTTCCCAGTTATCCCAGTACAAACCATCCCAGTTACCCCAGTAACAACTCTCCCAGTGGCGCCCCTTACTGCTCATCCCAGTCCCTCCCAGTTCATCCCAGTCCCTCCCAGTTCATCCCAGT
>NDFG01000654.1:44660-56603 GCA_002167245.1 Sporophila hypoxantha | reverse complement strand
TGCCGTCCTTGACCGCGATGGAGCGGTGCGAGAACGACGCGATCAGCAGCTCGTTCCAGCCTAAAATTACCAAAATTTGGGGTTTTTTGGGATTTTGGAAAGAGGGATCTGAAATCCCCCCAAAAAATCCCCAAAATCCTGCAAAAAACCCGGTGAAAATCGGGGGAAAAACGCCCAAATGAGAGGAAAAATCCGAATTTTTGGTGCGAGAACGACGCGATCAGCAGCTCGTTCCAGCCTAAAATTACCAAAATTCGGGAGTTTTTTGGGATTTTGGAAAGAGGGATCTGAAATTCCCCAAAAAAAACCCAAAATCCTGCAAAAAACCCGGTGAAAATGGGAGGAGAAACGCCCAAATGAGAGAAAAAATCCGAATTTTTGGGGCGAGAACGACGCGATCAGCAGCTCGTTCCAGGCTGGAATTCCCAAAATTTGGGGTTTTTTGGGATTTTAGGGAAAAAAAAATCAAAATTCCAGAAAAAAATCCCCAAAATCCTGCAAAAAACCCGGCGAAAATCGGAGGAGAAACGCCCAAATGAGAGGGGAAATCTGAATTTTTGAGGTGAGAGAGAGAGAGGATCAGCAGCTCGTTCCAGCCTGCAATTCCAAAAATTCGGGAGTTTTGGGGATTTTGGGAAAAAAAATCAAAATTCCAGAAAAAAAATCCCAAAATCCTGCAAAAAACCCGGTGAAAATGGGAGGAGAAACGCCCAAATGAGAGGGGAAATCTGAATTTTTGGTGCAAGAACGACGCGATCAGCAGCTCGTTCCAGCCTAAAATTCCAAAAATTTGAGAGTTTTGGGATTTTGGGAAAAAAAAATCAAAATTTCCCCCAAAAAATCCCCAAAATCCTGCAAAAAACCCGGTGAAAATCGAAGGAGAAACGCCCAAATGAGAGGGGAAATCTGAATTTTTGGGGTGAGAACGACGCGATCAGCAGCTTGTTCCAGCCTGCAATTCCAAAAATTTGGGGTTTTTTGGGATTTTGGAAAGAGGGATCTGAAATCCACCAAAAAAATCCCCAAAATCCTGCAAAAAACCTGGTGAAAATTAGAGGAAAAACGGCCAAATGAGAGGAAAAATCTGAATTTTTGGAGTGGGAGTGAGAGAGGATCAGCAGCTCGTTCCAGGCTGCAATTCCAAAAATTTGGGGATTTTTGGGATTTTGGGAAAAAAAATCAAAATTCCAGAAAAAAATCCCCAAAATCCTGCAAAAAATCCGGCGAAAATCAGAGGAGAAACGCCCAAATGAGAGGGGAAATCTGAATTTTTGGGGTGGGAAAAAAATCAGCAAAACTCATTCCAGCCCAAAATTCCAGGATTTTGGGATTTTAGGGAAAAAAATGTCAAAATCCCATTAAAAAACCCCAAAATCCTGGAGAAAATCCATTGAATTTAAGGGAAAAAACTTCAAATTTGAGTGAAAAATTTGAATTTTTGGGGTGAGAGAGAGAGAGGATCAGCAGCTCGTTCCAGCCTAAAATTCCAAAAATTTGGGGATTTTTGGGATTTTGGGAAAAAAAATCAAAATTCCAGAAAAAATCCCCAAAATCCTGCAAAAAACCCGGTGAAAATCGGGGGAAAAACGCCCAAATGAGAGGGGAAATCTGAATTTTTGGGGTTGGAAAAAAAATCAGCAAAACTCATTCCAGCCCAAAATTCCAGGATTTTGGGAATTTTGGGATTTGGGGAAAAAAAAGTCAAAATCCCATTAAAAAATCCCAAAAAATCCTGGAGAAAATCCATCCAATTTAAGGGAAAAAACTTCAAATTTGAGTGAAAAATTCGAATTTTTGGGGTGAGAGAGAGAGGATCAGCAGCTCGTTCCAGGCTGGAATTCCAGAAATTTGGGAATTTTTGGGATTTTGGGATGGAGAGAAACAAAAATTCCCAAATCCACCCCAAAATTCCCCCCAAATCCCCTCCAAACCCTCCCCAAACCCCCAGGAAAATTCCCAAAAATTCCCCAAAATTCCCCAAAAATTAAAAAAAAAATCCCAAAATTCCCATATTTTCCTCAAAATTCCCCAAAAATCAAAAAAGTCCCAGAAAATTCTCAAAATTCCTGTAAAAATTCCCAAATTTCTCCCAAAAAATCCCCTTGAGACCGTCCCAAACCCTCCCTGCATTCCCTGGAACTGCCCCGACGTCCACCCCCAAAATTCCCAAAAATATTTAAAAAATCCCGAAAATTCCCAAAAATAAAAAAAAATTATCCCAAAAATTCCCAAAAATAAAAAAATTCCCGAAGATTCCCAAAAATAAAAAAAAATCCCAAAAATTCCCCCCCCCAAAAAAAAAAAATCCTGAAATATCCCAAGAATAAAAAAAAATCCCAAAAATTCCCCAAAAATAAAAAAAAAACCAAAAATTCCCCAAAAAAAAAAAATCCCGAAAATTCCCAAAAATAAAATTCCCAAAAATAAAAAAAATCCCAAAAATTCCAAAAAATAAAAAAAATCCCGAAAATTTCCCCCCAAAAAATCCCGAAAATTCCCAAAAACAAACAAACAAAAAAAAATCCCGAAATATCCCAAAAATAAAAAAAATCCCAGAAATTCCCAAAAATAAAAAAATCCCAAAAATTCCAAAAAAAACCCCATGAAAATTCCCAAAAATTTACCAAAAAAGATCCTGAAAATTCCCCAAAATTAAAAAAACCCTAAAATTCCCCAAAAATAAAAAAATCCAAAAAATTCCAAAAAAACCCCCATGAAAATTCCCAAAAATTAAAAAAAAAAATCCTGAAAATTCCCCCCCCCAAAAAAATCCCAAAATATCCCAAAAATAAATTTTAAAAAATTCCAAAAATTCCCAAAAATAAAAAAATCCCTAAAATTCCCAAAAATAAAAAAAACCCAAAAATTCCCAAAAATAAAAATCCCGAAAATTCCCAAAATAAAAAAAAATCCCGAAACATCCCAAAAATAAAAAAAAATCCCAAAAATTCCCAAAAATAAAAAAATCCCAAAAATTCCCAAAAATTAAAAAAAAAATTCCCTAAAATTCCCCCCCAAAAAAATCCCAAAAATTCCCAAAATTCATCCCAAAAATCCCCTCCAGACCCTCCCAAACCTTCCCAAATTCCCATTGGAACCCCCCAAATCCACCCCAAACTTCCCAAAAATTCCCAATTTTTCACAAAATTCCCCCAAAGAATCCCCCAAAATCCCCAAAATTCCCAAATCCATCCCCAAATCCCCTCCAGACCCTCCCAAAGCCCCATTCAATCCCCATTGGTGCCCCTCAAACTCCCCCCCAAAATGTGCCCCAGACTTGCCCCAAACCTCCCCAAATCCCCCTGAAACTTCCCAGAATTCCCCAAAATTCACCAAAATTCCCCCAAAATTCCCCCAAAAAACTCCCAAATCCACCTGAAAATTCCCCAAAATCCCCACAAGACCATCCCAAAACCCCCAAATCCCCATCACACCCCCTCAAACCCGCCCCAAACTCGCTCCCAACCTCCCCAAATCCACCCCAAACGTCCCAAAAATCCCCAAATTTCACCCAAAATTCCCAAATTTTTGCCCAAAATTCCCAAATTTTCCCCAAATTCCCCAGTTCCCGGCTGACCTGCGCGGAGCAGGATGACCTGGTCGTCCAAGGGGAGCCCCGAGAAGTGGGGGACCCTCCTGGCCCAGCCCAAACCCCCCAAATCCCCTGGAAACGCCCCAAAATCCACCCCAAACCTCCCAAAATCCCCCTGAAAATTCCCAAAATTCCCAAAAAATCCCTGAAAATTCCCAAATCCATCCCAAAATTCCCAAATCCATCCCAAAAATCCCCAAAATTCCCAAATCCATCCCCAAATCCCCTCCAGACCCTCCCAACCCCCCCAACATTCCCACAAATCCCAAAAAAATTTTCAAATTCTTCCAATAAACTCCCTCCAGCAACCTCCAACCCCCCAAATCCCCATCACACCCCCCAAACACCCGCCAAACTCGCTCGCGAACCCCCAAAAATCCACCCCAAACTTCCAAAAATTCCCAAATTTCGCCCAACAATCCCAAATTTTTTGCCCAAAATTCCAAATTCTTCCGCCAAATTCCCATTCCCGCTGAAACCTGCGCGGAGCAGGATGCCCTGGTCGTCCAAGCGGGAGCCCGAGAAGTGGGGGGACCCTCTGGCCCAGCCCAAACCCCCAAACCCTGAAACGCCCCAAATCCACCCAAACTTCCATAAATCCCCAATTTCGCCAAAATTCCCAACATCCCTTCCCAAACAGTTCCCAAATCCCTCCAAAATTCTGCAATGCCCATCCCAAAATCCCCTCAGCCCTCCAACCCCCAAATCCCCATCACAACCCCCTCAGCTACCGCCCCAAACTCGCTCCAACTTCCCCCAAATCCACCCCAAACCCCCAAAATCCCCTGAAATTACCTAAAAATCCTGACAATTCCCAAAATCCATCCCAAATTCACCACAATCCATACCAAAATCCACAAGACCTTCCCCCAAAACCCCCCAAATTCCCATTGTATCCCTCAAACCCGGCCCAAACTCCGCTCCGAACCCCCAAAAATCACCCGAAAATTTCCCAAAATCCCAAATTTCGCACCAAATTCCAAATTTTCCCCCACATTCCAGTTCCCGGCTGCACCTGCGCGCAGCACGGATCGACATGCGTCGTCCAAGGGGAAGCCCGAGAAGTGGGGGACGCTCCTGGCCCAGCCCAAACCCCCAATCCCCTGGAAACGCCCCCAAATGCCACCCCACCTCCCCAAATTTCCCCAAAATTCTCCAAAACTCGCCAAAATTCTCACAATCCATCCCAAATCCCTTCCAGACCCTCCCAAAACCCCCCAAATTCCCATTGTAACCCTCGCAAACCCACCGCCCAAAACCTCGCTCTGAAGCCCCCAAGATCCACCCAAAACTTCGCCAAAAATCCCCAATTTCCCACCCAAAATTCCCAATTTCCCCAAAATTTCCAAATTTTCCCCAATTCCCCCAAATCCGGCTGACCCTGCGCGAGCAGGATGACCTGGTCGTGCCAAGGGGAGCCCCGAGAAAGTGGGACCCTCTTGGCCCGCCCAAACCCCAAACCCTGGAACGCCCAAATCACCCCAAACCTCCTAAAATCCCTGAAACTTCCACAAAAGAATCCTGGAAAATTCCCCAAATCCATCCAAAATTCCAAACCCTATCCAAAATCCCCTCCAGCAGCTCCCAAACCCTCCCCAAGATTCCCAATTACCCCCTTACGACCCAACCCAGCCTTGCTTCCAAATCCTCCCCAACTCCCCAAAATTCCTCCAAATTCCCAAAAATCTCCCCAAAAATCCCCAAAATTTTCAATTCTTCCCAAGAATCCCTCCAGACCCTCCCAATACCCCCAAATTCCCATCACACACCCCTCAAACCCGCCCCAGAACGTCGCTCCCTAACCTCCCCAAATCCACCCCAAACCTCCCAAAATCCCCTGAAAATACAAAAAAATCCCTGAAAATTCCAATCCACCCAAACTTCCCAAATCCATTCCAAAATTCCCAAATCCCATCCCAAAATCCCAAATCATCCCCTAAACCATTACCCCACAAGACCCTCCCCAAACGCCTGTCCCCAATCCATTGTATCCCTCAAACCCGCCCAAATCGCTCTCCCAACCTCCCAAATCTTGCCTAAACCCCCCAAAAATTCCCCCACTTTTTCCCCAACAAATTCCCAATTTTCGCCCCCAAATTCCCAAATTCCCAAAATCTCCCGGCTGACCTGGCGCGAGCAGGATGACCTGGTCGTCCCAAGGGGAGCCCCGAGCAAGTGGGGAACCCCTCTTGGCCCAGGCCCAAACCCCCAAATCCACCCTGAAACACGCCCACAAATCCACCCAAATCTCCAAAATTCTCCCCAAAATTCTCCAAAATCCCCAAAACATTCTCAATCCATCCACCATCCCTTCCCAGACCCTCCAAACCCCCCAAATCTCCATTGTAACCTCAAACCTGCCAAACTTGCTCCATACCCCAAAAATTCCACCCCCAAACTTCCAAAAATCCCCAAATTTTCGCTCTGCAAAATCTCCCAAAATCCTCCAAAAATTCCAAAAATCCCTCCAAAACAAATTCAAACCTCCCAACAATCCTCCTCCCAGCCTCCCAAACCCGCTCCCAAACCCCCGGCGTCCCCAAACTTCCCATTCCATTCCCTGAAAAACGCCCCACAACTCCGCATCCGAACCCGCCCCAAACTCACCCAAAACCCCCAAAATCCCCAACTTTTTCCCCTAAAATTCCCCAAATTTTTCCCACGCAAACTTCCCAGTCCCGGTGACCTGCGCGGCAGCAGGCATGACCCCTGCGTCGTCCAAGGGGATCCCCGAGAAGTCGGGACCCTCTTGGCCCGCAGCCCCAAACCCCAAACCCCTGGAAGCCCCGCAAAAATCCTCACCCAAACCTCCCAAAACCCCAGAAACTTCCCAAAATCCCAAAAATCCCTGAAAAATTCCAAATTCATCCCAAATTCCCAATCCATCCCCAAATCCCCTCCAGACCTCCAATCATCCCCCACATTCCCATTCCAGCCTCAACACGCCCCAGAGCTGCCTCCCCAAACCTTGTCTGACGCCCCAAACCGCCAAAAGTGCTCCAAAAATTCCCGAAAAAATCCCCAAAAAACTTTTCCCAAAGTTTCCCAATTTTCCCCAAAAATCCCAAAATCCCTCCAAAAATTCTCAATTCCATCCAAAAATCCCCTCCATGACCTCCAAACCCCATACCCAAATCCCCATCACACTTTTACCCCCCCCAACCCGCCCCAACTCGCTCACCGAACCCCCCCCAAATCCACCACCCATTAAGGCGTCCAAAAATCCCCAAATTCTCACCCAGATTCCAAATTTTGCCCAAAATCCCAAACCCATGCCTCAATCCTCCAGACCCTCCCCAACCCCCCCAACATTCCATTCCAGCCCCTCAAACGCACCCCAGAGGAGTGCCTCCCCAAACTCGCTCGTGAACGCCCCCAAAACCCCCCCAAACCCCAAAGTGCTCACAAATTCCCAAAAATCCCCAAAAACTACCCTAAAACTTCCCAAAACTTCCCCAAAATCATTCCCAACCAATGTCCCCAAATTCCCTAAATCCACCCCAAAGTCTCCACAAATCCCCTCCACCCCCCCAAAAGCCCCCCAGACCCATTAGATCCCCTTAAACCCATCCCAACCTTCCTCTGAACCCCCCCAAATTCAACCCCCAACCCTTCCAAATGTTCCCAAAAATTCCCCAAAAATCCCCAAAATCCCCCAAATGTCCCAATCCATCCCCAATCCTTCCAGCCTCCAAACGCCTCGCCAAATCCCCCCCCAGAACCGCCTCAAACCGCCCCAGAACCCCTCAAAACTTGCTCCAAACCCCACACGAAGCTTGCCAAAAATTCCAATTTTCAACAAAAATTCCCCAACAGAATCCCCCAAAAACCTTCCAAAATCTCCCAAATCATCCCAAAATATCCCTTCCAAACCCCCCAACACCCCCATTCAATCCCATTGCTGCCCGCTCTAAACTCCTACTCCAAATGCTGCCCCAAAATGAACGTGCTCCCTAACCCCCCCCAATACATCCGTCCAAGTTCCCAATAAATCCCTTCAACAATTCCCCAAAATCCCCCAAAAACTCCCAAAATTCCACCTTTAAAATCCAAAATCCCTCCAGACCTCACCAATGCCCCAAATCCCCATACACCCTCAAACCCGCCCCAAACTCGCGCCGATACCCAAAAATCCACCCCAAACCCCGCAAAATTCAAAAAAATTCCAAAATTCCCAAATTCGCCCCCAAATTCCTCACCCCCAATTCCCAATTCCGCTGACTTGCGCGGAGCAGGATGACCTGGTCGTCCAAGGGAGCGCCGAGAGAAAGTGGGGACCTCTTGGCCACTCACCAGGGTGAAGAGCTGCTTGTTCGCCCTGGCAGATGTTGGTCACCGGGTCAATTGGGCTGAATTTGGGCGATTTCGGGGCAAATGTGAGACCCCCCCCGACACTCCACCAATTCCCAACAGCCTGGAGTTTCCCCGCCCCCCCCCCCCCCCCCCCCCCCCCCCCCCCCCCCCCTAAGGGGGAAAATTCCGGAAAAAACCGGCGAGAATCGGACAAAAAAATGGGAAAAACGGCCCCACAAATGGGGAAAATCGTCCCGAAAATCAGCCCAGAAATGGGGAAAATCCGCCCCAAAAATGTAAAACTGGGGGAAATCCCAATCTTTGGGGTAATTGAGACCCCTCCGACATTCCTACAATTCCAACCAGCCTGAATCCTAAGGGGAAAATTCTGGAGAAAACCCGGCGAGAATTGGGAAAAAATGGGAAAAATCCACCGCAAAAATGGGGAAAATCGCCTGAATAATTGCCCAGAAATGGGCGAAAATTGGGGAGAATCTGGCCCAAAGAATAGTGAAAACTGGGGGAAAACATCCGAATTTTGGGGTAAATTGAGATCCCCCGGTATTCCCACAATTCCAACCATCCAGAATGCCTAAGGGGAAAATTCTGGAAAAAACCGGCGGAATCGGAGGAAAAATGGGGGAAAAAACGGCCCAAAAATGGGGAAATCTGCCTGAAATCGGCCCAGAAATGTTTTGGAAAATCGACAAAAAATTGGCCCAGAAATGCGGGAAAATGGGGGGAAATCCCAAAATTTTGGGTAAATTGAGACCTCCTGACATTCCCACCATTCAAACCATCCAGAAATTCTAAGGGGAAAATTCCGGAAAAAACCGGCGAGAATTGATGAAAAATGGGGAAAAACGGCCTGCAAAAAATATGGGGAAAATCGCCCCGAAAATCGGCCCAGAAATGGGGGAAAATGGGGGGAAAATCCCAAATTTGGGTAAAATGAGATCACCCCAGACTATTCCTACAATTCAAACCATCGGAATTCCCTGAAGGGGAAAATTCTGGAAAAACCTGTGAGAATTGGAAGGAAAAATGGGTAAATTGGCCGCAGAAATGGGGAAAATCGACCAAAACTTTGCACCAATAATGGATGAAATTGGGGGAAAATCCCGAATTTCGGGGCAAATTGAGACGCCCCCCGACACTCCCACCATTCCAAACCAGCCTGGAAATTCTAAGGGGGAAAGTTTATTCTGGAAAAAACCCGGGCGAGACGACAAAAAATGGGCGAATAATCCACCCAAAAATGGGGAAAATCGGCCCGAAAATCGGCCCCAAAATGGGGAAAATCCGACCAAAACTTGCACCAATAATGGATGAAATTGGGGGAAAATCCCGAATTTTGGGGTAAATTGAGATCCCCCAGATATTCCTAAAATTCCAAACCCATCCCAGAATTCCTAAAGGGAAAATTCCGGAAAAAACCCGTCAAGAATCGGAGGAAAAATGGGAAAAAAAGGCCCAAAAATGGGGAAAATTGGACCAAAAATTGGACCAAAAATGGATGAAATTGGGGGAAAATCCCAAATTTTGGGGTAAATTGAGACCCGAAATTCCCACAATTCCAAACCCATCCCAGAATTCCTGAAGGGGAAAATTCCGGAAAAAACCCGGCGAGAATTGGAGGAAAAATGGGGAAAATCCACCCAAAAATGGGGAAATCGGCCCAAAAATCGGCCCAGAAATGGGGAAAACTGGGGGAAAATCCCAAATTTTGGGGTAAATTGAGACCCTCCTGACATTCCCACCATTCCCAACCCAGCCTGGAATTCCTAAGGGGGAAAATTCCGGAAAAAACCCAGCGAGAATCGGAGGAAAAATGGGGGAAAACGGCCCAAAAATGGGGAAAATGTGCCTGAAAATCGGCCCAGAAATGGGGAAAATGGGGGGAAATCTGACCCAAAAATAGTGAAAACTTGGAGGAAAATCCCAAATTTTGGGGTAAATTGAGACTCCCTCCGACATTCCCACCATTCCCAACCCAGCCTGGAATTCCTAAGGGGAAAATTCCGGAAAAAACCCGGCGAGAATCGGAGGAAAAATGGGGAAAAACGGCCCAAAAATGGGGAAAATCGGCCTGAAAATCGGCCCAGAAATGGGGAAAATCCGACCAAAACTTGGCCCAGAAATGGGGAAAATGGGGGGAAAATCCCAAATTTCGGGGTAAATTGAGACCCTCCTGACATTCCCACCATTCCCAACCCAGTCTGGAATTCCTAAGGGGGAAAATTCCGGAAAAAACCCAGCGAGAATTGGAGGAAAAATGGGGAAAATCCACCTAAAACTGGGGAAAATCCGCCTGAAAATCGGCCCAGAAATGGGGAAAATTGGGGGAAATCTGCCCCAAAAATAGTGAAAACTTGGGGAAAAATCCCGAATTTTGGGGTAAATTGAGACCCTCCTGACATTCCCAAAATTCCAAACCCATCCTGGAATTCCTGAAGGGGAAAATTCCGGAAAAAACCCGACGAGAATCGGAGGAAAAATGGGGAAAATTGGCCCAGAAATGGGGAAAATCTGCCCCAAAAGTAGTGAAAACTTGGGGAAAAATCCCAAATTTTGGGGTAAATTGAGATCCCCCAGATATTCCTACAATTCCAAACCCATCCCAGAATTCCTAAAGGGGAATTTTCTGGAAAAAACCCGGCGAGAATCGGAGGAAAAATGGGAAAAAAAGGCCCAAAAATTGGCCCAGAAATGGGGAAAATTGGGGGAAATCTGACCCAAAAATAGTGAAAACTTGGGGGAAAATCCCAAATTTTGGGGTAAATTGAGACCCGAAATTCCCACAATTCCAAACCCATCCCAGAATTCCTAAGGGGAAAATTCTAGAAAAAAACCCGGCGAGAATTGGAGGAAAAATGGGGAAAATCCACCCAAAAATGGGGAAATCCGCCTGAAAATCGGCCCAGAATTGGGGAAAATGGGGGGAAAATCCCAAATTTTGGGGTAAATTGAGATCCCCCAGACATTCCTAAAATTCCAAACCCATCCCAGAATTCCTAAAGGGAAAATTCTGGAAAAAACCCGGCGAGAATTGGACAAAAAATGGGAAAAAAAGGCCCAAAAATCGCTCCAGAAATGGGGAAAATCGGCAGGAAAATCCCAAATTTTTGGAGCCTTTTTGGGGGATTTTGGGGCAAATTGGGACCATCCCAATAATCCCAGAATTCCAAACTCATCCCAGAATTCACAAGGGGAAAATCCTGGAAAAATCTTGGAGGGAATTGGAGGAAAAATGGGAAAATTCGGACCAAAAATGGGAAAATTGGACCAAAAATGGGAAAATTGGACCAAAAATAGGGAAAAATCCCAAATTTTGGGGAAAATGGAGACCCTCCTGACATTCCCGAAATTCCAAACCCATCCCAGAATTCCTAAGGGGAAAATTCTGGAAAAAACCCGGCGAGAATTGGACAAAAAATGGGGAAAAACGGCCCAAAAATGGGGAAAATTGGCCCAGAAATGGGGAAAATCCGCCTGAAAATTGGCCCAGAAATGGGGAAAACTGGGGGAAAATCCCAAATTTTGGGGTAAATTGAGACCCCCCTGACATTCCCACCATTCCCAACCCAGCCTGGAATTCCTAAGGGGGAAAATTCCGGAAAAAACCTGGCGAGAATCGGAGGAAAAATGGGGGAAATCCACCCAAAAATGGGGAAATCCGCCTGAAAATCGGCCCCAAAATGGGGAAAATCCCACCAAAAATTGGACCAAAAATGGATGAAATGGGGGGAAAATCCCAAATTTTGGGGTAAATTAAGATCCCCCTGACATTCCCAAAATTCCAAACCCATCCCAGAATTCCTAAGGGGAAAATTCCGGAAAAAACCCGTCGAGAATCGGAGGAAAAATGGGGAAAATCCACCCAAAAATGGGAAAATCCACCTGAAAATCGGCCCAGAAATGGGGAAAATTGGGGGAAAATCCCAAATTTTGGGGTAAATTGAGACCCCCCTGACATTCCCAAAATTCCAAACCCATCCCAGAATTCCTAAAGGGGAATTTTCTGGAAAAAACCCGGCGAGAATCGGAGGAAAAATGGG
>NDFG01000654.1:13787-24950 GCA_002167245.1 Sporophila hypoxantha | reverse complement strand
CGGTCCCCCCCCCCCTCTCGTTTCAGACTGCCGCAAGGCCCGACAGCTCGAGCGCCGCCTCGCCCTCCCCCCCCGCCTCCCCCATGGGTCCCCCCCCCTGGGCCCCTCCGACCGCCCTGGGGGGGCTCCTGGCTCGCCCCCCCCGGGTTTGGCGGGTCCCCTTTCCGTCCATTCAGCTCCTACCATCGGGTCCCCCCCAGCCTCGGCTACGGAGCCGGCAGCGCCGCGGCGCCGGTGAGAGAAAACCGCGGGAAAAACGGGGATTTTGGGAAATAATGGGCTGGGGGGAGTGCTGGGGTAAAAATGGGGATTTTGGGAAATAATGGGGTTGTGGGGGGTTTTGGGGGTAATAATGGGGATTTTGGGCAAATAGTGGGGCTGTGGGGGAGTGCTGGGGGAAAAAACGGGGATTTTGGGGAAATAATGGGCTGTGGGGGGTTCTGGGGGTAAAAACGGGGATTTGGGGAAATAATGGGTGTGGGGGTTTTGGGGGTAATAATGGGGATTTTGGCAAATAATGGGGCTGTGGGGGGGTTCTGGGGGTAATAATGGGGATTTTGGGGAAATAATGGGTTGTGGGGGGTTCTGGGGGTAATAATGGGGATTTTGGGGAAATAATGGGGCTGTGGGGGGTTCTGGGGAAAAAACGGGATTTTGGGCAAATAATGGGCTGTGGGGAGTTCTGGGGAAAAAATGGGGATTTGGGGAAATAATGGGGTTGTGGGGGGTTCTGGGGTAATAATGGGGTTTGGGGGGGGATTTGAGGGACTACATGGGGAAAATGGGAAAAGTGGGGGATTTTTGGGGGAAAATGGGAGAAAATCAGGCAGAAAATGGGGAAAATGGGGGAATTGGGAGAATGGGGGGAATGGGGGAAATGGGAGGAAATGGGGGAAATGGGGGAAATGGGGAGAATGGGGGGGAATGGAGGAAAAAATGGGACTTTGTGGGAAAATAATGGGTTTTGGGGGTAAAAATGTGGTTTGGGGGGAAATGGGATGAAAAGTGGGGATTTTTTTGGGGAAAAATGTGAGAAAATTGGGCAGAAAATGAGGGGGAAATGGGGGAATGGGGGAGAATGGGGAAATGGGGGGAGAATGGGAAGAAATGGGGAAAATGGAGGGGAAAATGGGGGAAAACGGGGAGAATGGGGAAATGAGGGGAAAGGGGGGAGAAAGGGGGAGAATGGGTGGCAATGGGGAAAATGCAGGGGAAAATGAGGGGGAAATGGGGAAAAGCGGGGGATTTTTTTGGGGAAAATGGGAGGAAAATTGGGAGGAAAATGGGGGAAAACGGGGGGAATGGGGAGAATTGGGCAAATGGGGGGAATAGGGGGGAAATGGGGGAGAATGGGGAAATGAGGGGAAAGAATGGAGAAAATGGGGGGGAAATGGAGAATGGGGGAAATGGGGAAATGGGGGGAAAATGGAGGGGAAAATGGGGAAGAAATGCGGGGAGAATGGGGGAAATGGGGGGGAGGAAGTGTGGGGGCAAATGGGGGCAAATGGAGATTTCTGGGGGAAAAACCCCAGGATTTCAGTGGAAAAAATAAAGGGATTTTGAGGGAAAATAAAATGGGGTTTTGGGGGGGATTTTTTTTTGCTACGACCCAGCTGTTTCGAATCGCTATCCGACTAACAAGCCTCTCACGCATAGACGCAGGGGTGCTGGGGGGTTTGTCGGATGGCCGCCATCGAGACGACGGTGCGCTCGGCCGTCAGAGGTGCGGCAGTCCGGCGTTGCTCGTACGGTGACGCGGCGGGCGCGGTCAGGTGTCTGCTGGAATAATACACTCAGGAGCAGCTGGACAGCGAACTGCTTTCAGCATCCTCTGCCACCCTTCACTCTGCTGTTCACCTTCACCCTTCCATTCACCCTTCCCCTGGCTGGAAGAAACCTCAAAGATCTGTTCATTTCCACCCCTGTCATGGTCAGGGTGCCTTGCACTTGGACCAGGTTGCTCAGAGGCAATCATTTGGAATCATAGGATGGAGAACCAGGCACCCCAGGCTGTCGTTTGCCTGGGGGCACAGAGTGGCAGAGCTTGCCCATTTCCTGTAGGAACCCAAGCTGACCCAAAGGAACTTGTCCATCCCAACTGTCCCTGCACAGGAGCACACATGGGTCACTTACACTGGAGACAGCCACGCTAAGTGGGTAATCCCCACTTTCCCCAGTGTCCAAACGATTTAATAGAGATGAAACCCAAGAGACATCGCTGAAAATGAGTAAATCTTGGGTGCAAAATGATCTGGCAACAGCGTTTGGGGAAGGAAAAACAAGTATACCCTGCAGAGTGTACAGGGTCGAGAGAAAAATGCAGTTCTCTGGAGAAGGCTGGTAAGAAGTGAAAGAAAAAGGAGGAAAGAAGTGAAAGAAGTTGAAAGGCCTGGATAAGAAAAAGAGTGAATGATGGCTCCTCACAAAGCCATCAGTGCTGGCATGGACCATATCTGAAGGTGCATGGAGTTGTACCTTGTCTTGTAAAGGGCAGGTGTTGGGTGCACTGACCTTCCCTTGGGGGCTGCAGGAGTGGGGATGGACACACCGGGACCCCTGCTTGCTTTCCTCCAACACTTGTTCACCAGGCTGAAGGGAGATTGGGTTAACGGAGCTCACCACTTCCAGGGGGACTTCACAGGGTCAGACCTCTGACCTGTGGCTGCCCAAGAGTGAGCAATGACTGCTTTGACGGAGCTTTTGGGTACGGGGCTTCACCCCGCTGGGAGCACCCACCCCTCGCCATTGGCTGTTGGGGCAGGGCTGAGGACACACTTGGGTGTGACACCTTGCAGTGTCCCTGTCCACACCTGGGCAAGGGTAGCCAGCTTTTCTGCGAGCCCCAGCTCGCAAAGGTGGGGAAAAGGCTTTCCAGGGATGGGGATGGCTGTGGTCCAGGGAGGATGCCTTTATTAATCCGCTGTGAGGGGCCAGAAGAAGAGTGTTGGAGCTGAAAGGCGCGAGTGCGTGTTTGCACCCTCGGCTTTCTTCAGATCTGAGGAGGTGCAGAGCCCACAGGCTCCTGCTGTGGTGCCAATTGCCCCAAGGCAATCCAATGAAAAATGCTAGTCTGCCCCCGATAAAACTGGGCCTCTATTTCCAATTGCTCACTAAGGGATATGAGCAATAACTGCCCCTACAGCACGTGTTTCAACACAGTGGGGAAGATTCAGCTCTCCTCAGGGCTAGTGAAACCCAAAAAAAAGTATGACGATCATGACAACATCACTGCTTTTTCTCATTCATTGCCACACAACGTGTGTGGCAAACAGAGCTTTTTAAATGTGATTTGGGCTCAGATATCAGCAAAATGATCATTAAAATGGAGAGATCAGAAAATTCTTCCTGGTGTAAGAGAACAGGTTAAAAAAAAGTGAGAAAAATGCATTGAGGGAGGAGGATGGAGTTTAACGGATTGATGATAGCGAAAACCCAGAAGTCGTCGGTTGGACGTGTAAATCTGCAGGTTTTCGTAGAATCAGTGCACAACCTGGTGGATGCTGGTGGTTGTTTGCATTCAGCCAGGGCTCTGCTCCCAGTGGTTGGATCAACGTGGCCTCAGTACAGGGGAAATGAGAAGTAGGAGAGGAAACAACTTCCTTCCTCTGAGGGAGAGCTGGAAGTGCAAAATATGTCTAAATACATACCACTGACCCAAGTAGTCTTTCCCCAGGCCGTTCCCAAAGGAAAACAATAACTTCTCTACAAGGAAAATGCCCACATGATCTCTCTACAGCCCCTAGAAAAGAATGTAGGTCACATCTTTTTCACTAATGCGGAAAAGAAAGGAATTTTTTTTTTCCCCTTTTTTCTTTTTTTTTTTTTTTTTTGTGTGCACTGTTTCATCGCCCTTCTAGTAACCTTAACATGCTCTCACTGCAGTTGGTACCTGGTTATTTATCTTATTTGGAGCTTCTACAAAAAAAAAGAATCCAATTCTCACTCAATCTAAAGGTGCTGAAATCCTGCCATCCTGTGAGGGAGGAAATCGGTTTTGGCCCTTGTTCCATCATGTTGAGCTGGAACAGCTCTCCCGAGTTAAAAGGTGAAAGCTGTCCACTGACTCTAACTGCCAGAAGGGTTCCTTGCCTGCGAATGGAGGGGAAAAGAAACCAACTTTCATAAACCAGATTTGGGTCTCTTTAACACAAGGACAATTTGTAATAAACCCTGTGGCTAACATGAAGTTATCTGCAGATCTGCACTGGCGATGAAATGAGGTCAGAACCAGCCCGGGGTGGCTGGGAAAAGCGGCACAGGGTGTTGAGCATGAGAAAATTTGGGAGTATTGACTTTGTGCAGCCTCTGAGCATCTTTCAGCTCTGTACACCCCTGCCTTTCAATGGATTTTTGGGTCAAATTGTATGAGTTGGAATGGCTCGAGGACCAGGCACACGCTGGACATGGAGGAGTGCCACATGGAGCAGGGTTGTGCTAATTAGAGCTGTCTGCTCAATGAGATTTAGCTTCAGCTGTCGCAGAGTGTCGGCAGCTAGATTGGGATTTCCTCGAATTTGATTTGTAATTTGAGGTTACTCAATTAATTTTCTTTTTTGAATTTTTTTTTTATTTTAGTTTTGCTCTTTCTAGTCACACACAGTGTTTGTAGTCCCTGATCTGCCCCTCTTTGCTTCAACAGGTGCCAGAGATCCGAGCGTGGGTGCCCTCCCAGCAGCACAGCCCTGACTTGGCAACCAAGTGGGCCAAACCTCCCAAGATTCACCATCCCATTGGGAAGGGAGGTTACAAAACAAGCAGGATGGAGGAAATTCAACCCTTTTTTTTTTCCTTTTCTGGGCCACAGCAAGCCTTTGCCCAAGGCATGATTCATAAAAATTAGGTGCTGCAAAGATTTCACTGGCGGGGTGCAGAATCTTAAATAGGATTTTCTCATTGTCCCCAGTTACACGCAAAAGTCAGCCTGATTGTCCCATTCCCTATGCTGGTGTAAAAGTTGGGGAGTAATTCCAGTCCTGAGGCTGGATGAGCAAGCGTACAAATGAGAAAGTGCGAGATTGTTTGGGCATTGGCGATCAAGAATCTAGCATCGCGGATTTTGCAGGGACAGCTCGTCGAGTACCTGAGATTGAGGCTTGTGTTTCATAACTCCAGGATGTTCAGGCTGGGACCTTAAAAACGTCTTGGGTTCCAGGCCCCTGCCATGGGCAGAGGGGCACCTTCCACTAAACCAGGCTGCTCAAGCATGCATCCAACATGTCCTTGAACAAACTTCCAGGGATGGGCATCACAGTTCTCTGTGTGGGGGGGAAAACAAAAATGGGGTTTTGGAGGGACAGAATTGTGTGTCCATTTGTCGGCCGTGCCACTAACATGGATAGAGTTTTGGAAGAAGTTCTTCAGTGAATTGACACAAATATCTAGGGAATACTCGTTCCTCGGTTTTGCGTTCACGAAGGAACACACATTGTGGGCATTTGTCTTGGGCGGAGTATCAATTGTAATCCTGGTGGCGATGGAAATGGATTGGTGGAATAGAGATAAAGGATTCGCTCACGTGTGAGCCGCCACTTGTATTTCTCTGGAGTTGGGAAGAAAAACTACCTGGGATGCAATTAAATTTAATTTTTCAAGCTTTTTTTGTGCTAAGATTCTTTTTTGTGTGGGTGAAAAAAGACCCAAAAATCAGTCAGGGACCCCGAAATCCATCAGAGCGACCCGAAATTGCAGCAAAAATGGCCTAAAATTGGGTTAAAATGGCCTAAAATTGCATTAAAATAGCCCAAAATTACCCCAAATCACCCCAAAATTACAGTCAGGGACCCCGAAATCAGAGCAACCCAAAATAACAGCAAAAATGGCCTAAAATTGCTTTAAAATAACCCAAAATTGCATTAAAATAGCCCAAAATTACCCCAAATCACCCCAAAAATCACAGTCAGGGACCCCGAAATCCATCAAAACAACCCAGAATTACAGCAAAAATGGCCTAAAATTGCATTAAAATAGCCCAAAATGGCAGCAAAATAGCCCAAAATTACCCCAAATCACCCCAAAAATCACAGTCAGGGACCCCGAAATCCATCAAAGCAACCCAAAATTACAGCAAAATGACCCGAAATTGGGTCAAAATTGCCTAAAATTGCATTAAAATAGCCCAAAATTACCCCAAATCACCCCAAAATTACAGTCAGGGACCCCGAAATCCATCAGAGCGACCCAAAGTTACAGCAAAAATGGCCTAAAATTGGGTTAAAATAGCCCAAAATTGCAGCAAAATAGCCCAAAATTACCCCAAATCACCCCAAAAAATCACAGTCAGGGACCCCAAAATCCATCAGAGCGACCCAAAATTACAGCAAAAGAACCCGAAATTGTGTCAAAATGGCCTAAAACTGCAGCAAATACCCAAAAATTGCGTTAAAATAGCCCAAAATTACCCCAAATCACCCCAAAATCACAGTCAGGGACCCCAAAATCCATCACAGCAACCCAAAATTACAGCAAATAAACCCGAAATTGTGTCCAAATGGCCTCAAATTGCATTAAAATAGCCCAAAATTACCCCAAATCACCCCAAAAACACAGTCAGGGACCCCAAAACTGCAGAGAATCAGCCAAAAATTATAGCAGAACACAAGAAAATTGCAGCATAATAATCGAAAATTGTGTTAAAATAGCACAAATTGCATTAAAATAAATGAAAACTGTAGCAAAATATCCCAAAATTCCATTTAAATAGCCCAAAATTACCCCAAATCACCCCAAAAATACCATTAGGGACCCCAAAAGTGCAGGGAATCAGCCAAAAATTGCATTAAAATAGCCCAAAATTGCATTAAAATGGCCCAAATTGCAGCAAAATAGCCCAAAATTCCACCAAAATAGCAAAAATTGCATTAAAATAGCCCAAATTTGAACCAAAATACCCCCAAATTGCACCCAAATATCCTGAATTTGTACTGAAATACCCCAAAATTGCATCAAAATAGCCCAAAAATACATTAGAATGGCCCAAAATTGAACCAAAATAGCCCAAAATTACACCAAAATACCCCAAAATTACACCAAAATCCCCCCAAAAAACCCAAACTCCAGTCAGGGACCCCGAAGTGATCTGAAAATACCCCAAAAATACCCAATAATCCCCCAAAATCAGGGTAGGGACCCCAAAATCTGGTCAGAGAGCCAAAACTACCCCAAAATTACCCCAAAATCCCATCCGAGACCCCAAAATTACCCCAAATCCCCCCTGAATCTGGTCAGGGATCCCAAAATGAACTGAGAATACCCCAAAATCCACCCAGGGATCCCAAAATTACCCCAAATTCCCCCCAAAATCACCTCAAATACACTCAGGACACAAAAAATTCCCCCAAAATCAGCCCAGGTCCCCCAAAATTCAGTAATGAACCCACACATCCAGTCAAGGACCCCCCAAAATCCCCCCAAACTCCCTCAGGACCTCAATTCTCCCTCAGAACCCCCAAAATCCCTTCAGGACCCCCCAAAATCCCCTCAGAAACCTCCAAAACTCCCCAAATCCCCTCAGGATCCCCAATTCTCCCTGAGGACCCTCCAAAATCCCCTCAGGACCTCCCAAATTCCCTCATGACCCCCAAAATCCCCTCAGAACTCCCCAAAATCCCCTCACAATCTCAATTCTCCCTCACGACCCCCAAAATCCCCTCAGGACCCCCCAAAACCCCTAAGAACCCTCTAAAATCCCCCCAAATCCCCTCACGACCTCAATTCTCCCTCACGACCCCTCAAAATCCCCCTCACGACCACCAAAATCCCCTCAGGACCCCCAAAACCCCTCAGGACTCCCCAAAATCCCCTCAGGCCCCCACCAAATCCCCTCAGGACTCCCCAAATCCCCTCAGAACCCTCCAAAACTCCCCAAATCCCCTCAGGACCCCCAATTTTCCCTCACGATCCCCCAAATCCCCTCATGACCCCCCCAAAATCCCCTCACAACCCCTCAATCCCCCTCAGATCCTCCCAAACCCCCTCAGGATGCCAAATTTTCCCTCAGGACCCCCAAAATCCCCTCAGGACCCTCCACATCCCCTCAGGACTCCCCAAATCCCCTCACGACCCCTCACATCCCCTCAAAACCGCCAGTTCCCCTTCAGAACCCCCCAAGTCTCTCTCAAGACCCCCCAAATCCCCTCAGGACCCCTCAAATCCCCTCAGGACCCCCTCACATCCCCTCACGACCCCTCAATCCCCCTCAGATCCTCCCAAACCCCCTCAGGATGCCCAATTTTCCCTCAGGATCCCCAAAATCCCCTCACGACCCCTCAAATCACCTCAAAACCCCCAGTTCCCTTCAGAACCCCTCAGACCCCCAAATCCCCCTCACGACCCCAATTTTTCCCTCACGGACCCCTCCATCCCTACCAAACCCCCCACATCCCCTCAGGACCCACCAGTTTCGCCCTCAGGACCCCAGTTCCCCCTCAGACACCCCGAATTCTCCCTCCAGGACCTCCTAAAACCCCCTCAGGACACCAACCACATTCTCCACGACCCTCAAACCACGCCCCCTCCGGACCCCAGTTCTCCCTCTCACCTCCAAAATCCCCTCAACAACCTTCCAAACCGTCAACAACCCGCCAAAACCCTCAGGACCCCAGTTCCCCCCTCAGAACGCCCCAATTCTACTCAGGACGCCCAGTTCTCCCTCAGACCCCCCAAACTCCCCTCAGGATTCCCCAGTTCTCCCCTCACGAACCCCAAATCCCCTCACGACCCCAGCAGTTCTAACCTCACGCACAACTCCCAAAATCCCCTTAGACCCCCCAAATCTCTTCAGGACCCTCCACATCCCTCAGGATTCCCCAAATCCCCTCATGACGCCCCTCACGACCCCAGTTCGCCGCTCATGAACTCTCAATTCTCCCTCAGGGACCCTCCACATCCCCCAGATTCCCAAAAAACAGCCCCTCACCATCCCCATCACTATAACCTCCCAAAACCCCCGTCAACGACGCCCCAGTTCTCCCTCATGACCCCCAAATCGCCTCACATCTCCTCACAATCCCCCAAACCCCGCTCAGGACGCCTCAACATCCCCTCAGGACCCCAAACCCCGCCCAGTTTCCCCCTCAGGACAACCAATTCTCCTCAAGACCCCACAAATCCCCTCAGGACCGCGCAAACTCTCTCAGCATCCCCTAATCCCTTCATAACCCTCCCTCAACCCCTCCTACCGCTCCCCCGCTCCCCGCTCCCGGTGGCCTGACCGCGTCGCCTGTCGCCCATTCCCGCGCTTTGCCGGGGGGGTCCCGGGCTCCCTCGGTGCCCCCAAATCCCCGCCCCGCCCCCCTACCGGGGCCGCGCCGCCCCCACCCCCGCGGCCTTCGGCCCGCTCCGCCGCCCGCTGGCCCCACCGGGACCACATGCACAGCGTTTCCGCCTGGGAAGTGGCCGCCGACGCCGCTCGCAGGGGAAACTTCCGCAGTACTTCTGCAGGTGTGGGCTTTGATTGGTGCCACGCTCCAGCTGTGCCCGCATCTTTGGTTGACGGCAGTTCCGCCGCTCCTCAGAGAGCTCCAAGTTCCCGTCATAAAATCCCGCCGGGAAGGGCCGGAATCCGCCTGCGAAATGGCGGGACGGAAGCTAAACCCCTGTAATTCAATCCGTAACTCCGAAATCCACTCAGAACGTCTCCAGGAGCGTCCTCTGGCTCAACCAAGCGCCAACCTGCCCGTCTCTGGCGGCGAAGCATTCGCTGCATCTTGCTATGAGGGCAGTCCGCCCTCGCAAACTCCAAGAGTGCTCCGCGTCCCCTCATAAATCCGGCGGAACGCCGCGGAATCCGCTGGAAATGCCGGGGATGAGCCTAAAGTCCACTGGGATCGACCTAAAGCCATCGGTTGAGCCAAACCCGCCTGGGATGGAGCTAAATCGCCCTGTGACTGAGCCTAAAGCCCTGGGATGGAGCCTAAATCCCCTGGGCTGAGCCTAAATCCCCTGGTACTGACCTAAATGTCCCTGGCTGAGCTAAACCCCCTGGGATGGACCTTAACCCCTGGGACTGAGCCTAAACCTGTGGACTAGAGCCTCAAATTCTGGGATGGAGCCTCCCGATCCGCTCGGGCCTTTTCCGGCCCTCTCCGAAAGCGCCGGGCCTTTTCGGCGCCTCCCGATCCGGCTCGGGCCTTTCAGGCGCCTCCTCGACCCTCCGCTCGGGCCTTTCCGGCTCCTCCGACCCCGCTCGGCGCCTTTCCGGGTTCTTCCCGACCCCGCTCGGGCCTTTCGGCCTCTCCCGAAGCCCGCTCGGGCCTTTCGCGGCGCCTTGCCCGATCCGGCTCGGGCCTTCCGGCGCCTTCCGACGCCGCTCGGGCCTTTCCGGGCTCCTCCGACCCGCTCGGCTTTCCGGCTCTTCACGACCCCGCTCGGCTCTTTCCGACCCCTCCCGACCGCGCTCGGGTCTTTCTCGAGAGCTTACCCCGATCCCGCCTTCGGGTGCTTTCCGGACGCCTCCTGAGCGATTCCGGCCATTTTCTTGGCGCCGTTCCGTGCCTGGACGCGGAGGCTAATCCCGGGCTCGTTCGTCACCTGAGCGTCCAAGTGTGTCCCAAGGTGTACCCCAGTGACCATGGAAGCCCAAGAGGTGCGACATGAGGGGACAGAGGGAACGTGGGAGGGAGAGGGGGCAGTGGGGGCAGGAGTGGTGGCAGAGGGGACAGCAGAGGGGACAGGTGAAGGTGGCAGAGGGAACAAGAAAGGGACAGACGGACAACAGAGCCTCCAGGGAGGGCGGCACAAAGGTGACACCAACAAGTGCCACCGGGTCCTGACACTTTGCTGTCCCCTTCCCAGCTGTCCCAGACCCTGCTGGTGCACAGGTCACCTGGCAGCTGCTGGCCAACAGCCAGGCTGCAACGCAGACATGAGGCCGTTGGTGTCCCCCAAAACGCTGAAACAGGAGCTGGAGGAATGTCCACCAAAAGAGCTCGGGTGTTTATCAATTAAGAAGCTTGAACTAGTGCCATATTCCAGCAGCAATCATTTAATTATTTAATGATGGTAAAGTGATGAGCATACAGCGCTGGTACAGCGGGGGAAGTTTTCCCTCCAACTGCACGATCCGATAATTGAGGGTACAGGTATTTATAAGGGGTACCTCATCATTTTTTCAGCAGTTTCTACTTTCCAATTTTTTTTATACATCAGCAATATTTATTCAGAATT
>NDFG01000652.1:8839-21330 GCA_002167245.1 Sporophila hypoxantha | reverse complement strand
ATTTGGGGTTACTGGTTTGTAACTGGTTTGCGACTGGTGTCATACTGGTTTATACTTGGGAGGGACAACTGGGAAAAAATGGAACAAACAGTTGAAAAATGAGAAGAAATCGGGCGAGAAAATGAGCGAGATATGGGGGAGAAAGGGTTAAAAATGGATTTGGGTTACTGGTTTATAACTGGTTTTCCAATACTGGTTCCGTACTGGTTTTATACTGGGTAGGAGAGAATGGGGAAAAAATGGGAAAAACGGTGAAAAAAGTGGCGAAAATCGGCGAGAAATGGGGAAATATGGGGGAGAAAGGGTTAAAATGGGAAAAGGGGATTTGGGGTTACTGGTTTGTACTGGTTTGGGACTGGGGGTTTACTGGTTTGGTACTGGTTTATACTCGGAGGGGAAAAATTGGGGAAAAAATGGGAAAAAAAATAGCAAAATTTGGGCGAAAACGAGTGAAAATTAATGGGGAAATAAAGGGTTAAAAATGGGAAAAGGATTTGGGGTTACTGGGGTTTGTAACTGGTGTACTGGGAGGATTGGCTCTGAGGCCAGTGCTGGGTGTTCGCTGGCGTCGTCAACACCAGGTGCGTACTGGGTTGGACTGGTTTGGTATGGGAGGAGAAATGGGGAAAAAATTGGGGAAAAACGGTGAAAAAATGGTGAAAATGCGAAGGGCGAGAAATGGGCGAGATTTTTATGGGGGAAAATTGGGAAATAAAAGGGTTATAATGGGGGAACATGGGGATTTGGGGTTACTGGTTTGTACGGTATTGTAACTGGGGAGGGACTGGGAAGGGAGAAATGGGGAAAAAAATGAGGAAAAAAAAAAACGGTGATAAAACGGCGAAAAATCGGGGGAGAAATGGGGGAGATGTGGGGGGAATAATGGGAAATAAAGGGTTAAAAATGGGGAAAAAAAGGTTAAAATGGGGGAAATTGGATTTGGGCTTACTGGTTTGTACTGGGTTTTATACTGGGAGGTCACTGGGAAGGGACTGGGGAGGAGAGAAATGGGGAAAATGGGGAAAAAAGGTGAAAAACGGTGAAAATTGAGCAACAAATGAGGCGAAATTACAGGGAAAGATGTGGGGGAAAAAGGGTTTAAGGAAATGGGGAAAATTGGGGATTTGGGTGTTACTGGTTTTTGTACTGGGGTTTATAGCTTGGGGAAGGGACTGAAGAAGGGGAGAAATGGTGATAAAATGGGGAAAAACGATGAAAAAATGACAAAAATTGGGTGAAAATAGGGAAAAAATGGGGGAAATATGGGGGAATGGAAAGGGGGTATTAAATGGGGATTTGGGGTTCTGGTTTGTAGCGGTGTCATATTGGTGTCATAATCTGGTTTTAAATACTGGGAGGAGACTGGGAGGGACTGGGAGGAGAGAAATAGGGAAAAATGGGGAAAACGGTGAAAAAATGGTGAAAATTGGGCAAAAAAATGGGGGATCGATATGGGGGAGAAAGGGTTAAAAATGGGAAAAAATGGGGATTTGGGGTTATGGTTTGTACTGGTTTTGTACTGGTTTATACTGGGAGGAGAGAAATGGGGAAGAAAGATGGGGAAAAACCGTGAAAAAACGGCGAAAAAATTGGGTGACAAATGGGCGAAAAATGAGCGAAAAATGGGGGAGAAAAGGGTTAAAAATGCGGGAAATTGGGGAATTTGGGGTTACTGGTTTTGGGGACTGTGTCATAGACTGGTTTATACATGGGAGGGACTGGGAGGGAGAAATGGGAAAAAATGGGGAAAAAAACGTTTTGAAAAAATGGTGAAAATTGGGGCGAAAAAATTAGGGAAAAATGGGGGAAATATGGGAGAGAAAGGGTTAAACATGGGGGAAATGGGGAATTTGGGGTACTAGGTTTGTACTGGTTTGGTACTAGGTTTCCGTACTGGTTTATAACTGGAGGAGAGAAATGGAGGAAAACGGGAAAAAAACTGAAAAAACGGTGAAAAATGGTGAAAATTGGGCAAAAAATGGGAAGATGTGGGGGAGCAAAAGGGTTAAAAATGGGGAAAGTTGGGGATTTGGGGTTACTGGTGTTGTACTGGTTTGTTACTGGTTTTTATGGGAGGGATTGGGCTCTGAGGCGCAGTGCTGGGTGTTTCGCCACGGCGTCGTCACCTACAGAAGGAGGGCTACGCGGGGAGGAGCTCTGGAACGGGGACGGGCATAAGCGAACGTTTGTGTCGGGTGCGAGGGGGCGCCTAGGATGGCGGTTGCGGAGGAGGTAGTGTCGGAGATTAGCGCCCGGGTAGTCGACGGCACGGGCAGGATGGCGCCGAAAGGTCCGGTCGAGGCGGAAAGGGAGGGCGAGGAGCTTGGGACGGGCCTGTCTCGAGGTAGAGGAAGCGGAGGGAGTGGGGGTCGCGCTGAGACGGTCTGTGCGGACGGAAGGGCGGGTTGTTGGGTGGGGTTAGCTGGGGTTGTAACGGGTGGTGACACCGGTGCGTACTGGTTTGGAAGCTGGTTTGTACTGGGAGGGGAGAAATGGGGAAAAAATGGGGAAAAACGGTGAAGAAACGGCAAAAATAGGCGAGAAAAATGGGCGAGATATGGGGGAAATACGGGAAATAAAACGGTTAAAAATGGGGAAAAAAGGGTTAAAAATGGGGGAAATTTGGATTTGGGGTTACGTGGTTTGTACTCGGTTTGTACTGGAGAGGAAAACTGGGACAAAATGAGGAAAAAAACGGTGAAAAAATTGGTGAAAATTGGGTGAAAAAATGGGGCAAAAAATGAGCGAAAAATGGGGGAGAAAGGTTAAAAATGGGGAAGGGGATTTGGGTTACTGGTTTGTACGGTTTGTACTGGGTTATACTGGTGTTCATACTGGTATTGTTGACTGGCGAGGGGCTGGCGGAGGGGAAAAAATGGGGAAATAACGGTGAAAATTAGGTTGAAAAATGGGTGAAAATGGGCAAATATGGGGGAAATATGGGGGAAATGGGATTTGGGTACTGGTTTGTACTGGTTTGTACTGGTTTTCGTACTGGTCCATACTGGTTTATACTGGCAGACCAGTCCACATCTCCCAATTTCTTACTGGTTTTTACTAGGTTTAGTCGTACTGGTTGTCTCCTATTTTTTTCCTATTTTTTTCCTGGATTTTTTCCTAACTCATACTGGTTCCATACTGGTCCAATACTGTCATATGGTGCATACTGGTTTAATACTGGTTGTACTGGCAGTTCCTGCGCTGCCTGGGCCTGCCCCACGCGCACGTCACCAAACTAACAACCAGTCCATACTGGGTTTATACTGGTTTAATACTGTTTTTTCCCATTTTTTCCCTTTTTTTTTTCTTTTTTTTTCGGCTTTTTTTTGTAACCATACTGGTTTATAACTGGTTTATACTGGTTATACTGGTTTCTCCTATTTTTTTTCCTTTTTTTTCCTTTTTTTTTCCTACTATAACTGGTCCATACTGGTTTATACTGGTTTTTCCCATTTTTTCTGTTTTTTCCTAACGCATACTGGTTTATACTGGTTTAATACTGTTTATACTGCTTGTACTGGTTTGGTAACTGGTTTATACTGGCAAGAACCCAGTCCCACAATCAATCCATTTCTTACTGGGTTTTACTGTTTATAACTGTTTTTCTCCCATTTTTTTCCGCTTTTTTTCCCTTTTTTTTCGTACCAATACTGGTTTATAACATGGTTTGCTATAGGCTGGTTTATACTGGTTCATACTGGTTTTTTACTGTTTATACTGGTAGAACCAGTCCACATTCCATTTCATACTGTTTTATACTGGTTAATACTGGTTTTTCCCATTTTTTCTCCTTATTTTTTTCGCTATTTTTTCCTATTTTTCCTGGGCCCCATAACTGGTTGTCGCATACTGTTTATACTGGCTTAAATACTGGTATTGTACTGGTTTGGTAGCTGGTCCATACTGGTTTTATACGGGTTTTATACTGGTTTTTTTCCTTATTTTTCGTTTTTTTTCCTTTTTTTCTACCATATACTGGTTTATACTGGTTTTATACTGGATTTTAAACTGGTTTGTCCTGGTCTATACTGGTAATATACTGGCAGAACCCAGTCCAGCACCGTCCATTTCATACTGGTTTTATACTGGTTATACTGGTTTATACTGGTTTTAGTGACTTACCACTTAAACTGACTTTAATAAATGGTTTATACTGGTTTAATAACACTGGGTTCTTACTGGTTCTTACTGTTTATACTGGTCAATACTGTTTTTTACTGTTATACTGGCCAGAACCCAGTCCACATCTCCATTTCTTACTGGTTTATACTGTTATGACTGGTTTATACTGGTTTTTTTACCGCATTTTTTCCCATTTTTTCCTCATTTTTTTTTTTTTTTATTTGTTTTTGATTTTTTTTCCTCTTTTTTGTACCCATACTGGTCCCACTACTGTTGCCATACTGTTATACTGGTTTATACTTGGTTTGTACTGGTAGAACCCCAGTCCACATCTCCAGTGCGCATACTGGTTTATACTGTTTAATACTGGTTTTTCCTATTTTTTTCCTTTTTTTTCCTTTTATTTTTCGCTTTTTTCGCTACCCATACTGGTTCATAACTGGTTTATAACTGGTTTATACTGGTTTATTACTGGTGCCATACTGGCAGAACCAGTCCACATCTCCATTTCTTACTGGTTTATACTGGTTTTACTGGTTTTTCCCATTTTTTTCCGTTTTTTTTCTTTTTTTTTCCTTTTTTTGTACCGCATACTGGTCCCATACTTGGTTTATAACTGGTTTGATAACTGGTTTATCAGCTTGGTTTGTACTGGTTTTGTAACTGGTCATACTGGTTTAATACCTGTTTGACTGGTTTGTACTGGTTTTTCCCATCTTTTTTGCCTTTTTTTTCCTATTTTTTCCCTAACCATTAACTGGTCCATACTGGTTTATACTTGGTTTATTAGACTGGTTCATACGGTTTAATAATACTGGGTTCATACCAGTTTTAAATAGCTGGTTCATACTGGTTTGGTACTGGTAGTTTCTGCCTGCATGGGCCTGCAGCCACACCGCACGGTACCAACTACAGCCAGTCCATACTGGTTTATAAACTGGTTTATACTGGTTTTTCCCATTTTTTTCTTTTTTTTCCTTTTTTTTTGTACCCATACTGGTCCCATTACTGGTTTAATACTGGTTTGTACTGGTTTGTACTGGTAGTTTGCCGGCTGCTGGGCCTGCCCACCCGACGGTCACACTACAACTCGGCGCAGCGAGTAATAGCCGGTAGTTCTGGGATATTCATAGGCCGTACGGACATCCGACACCTCGCTGTACCACCGCTCTACCTGGACGAGGGCCATGAGGCGCTGGGATGCGCTCAACAGCCGACTCTGTCGTGGTAATTGGGTTGTACTTGGTTTTGTACTGGGAGGGATGGGAGGGGAGAAATGGGGAAAAAAACGGGGAAAAAACGGTGAAAAAACGGTGAAAATGGGTGGGAAAAATGGAGGAAATAATGGGGGGAAATATGGGGAAAATATGGGGGAAAAATGGGGGGAAATATGGGGATTTGGGGTTACTGGTTTGTACTGGTTTGTTACTGGTTTTATACTGGTGCCATAACTGGTTTGTACTGGGAGGGACTGGGAGGGGAGAAATGGGGAAAAAAAAATGGTGAAAATTGGGATGAAAAATGGGTTGAAAAATGGGGAAAAAATGGGGGAAATAGGGGAATAAAGGGGGAAAATGGGGATTTGGGGGTTACTGGTTTGTACTGCGGTTTTGTACTGGTGTCATAACTGGTTTTATACTGGTTTTGTACTGGGAGGGGAAAAACGGTGAAAAAACGGTGAAAATCGTGGTGAAAAATGGGTGAAAAATGGGAAAAATGGGGGAATGAAGGGGAAAATGGGGATTTGGGGTTACTTGGTTTGTACTGGTTTGTACTGGGTTAATCCAGTACCAGACAGAGTCGGTGTTGAGGCGCTCCAGCGGCCGCATGGCCTCGTCCAGGTAGATGTCGGTGGTCAGCGAGGTGTCGGTGTCGTGCGCCGAGTTGTAGTTGGTGACCGTGCGGGTGGGCAGGCCCAGGCAGCGCAGAACTACCAGTACAAACCAGTACAAACCAGTATAAACCAGTATGGACCAGTATGGGTACAAAAAAAAGGAAAAAAAAGGAAAAAAATGGGAAAAACCAGTATAAACCAGTATAAACCAGTATGGACTGGCTGTAGTTGGTGACCGTGCGGGTGGGCAGGCCCAGGCAGCGCAGAACTACCAGTACAAACCAGTATGAACCAGTATAAACCAGTATGAACCAGTATAAACCAGTATGAACCAGTATAAACCAGTATAAACCAGTATGGACCAGTATGGGTAGGAAAAAATAGGAAAAAAAAGGAAAAAAATGGGAAAAACCAGTACAAACCAGTACAAACCAGTATAAACCAGTATGGACCAGTACAAACCAGTACAAACCAGTATAAACCAGTATAAACCAGTATAAACCAGTATGGACCAGTATGGGTACAAAAAAAGGAAAAAAAAGGAAAAAAAAGGAAAAAAATGGGAAAAACCAGTATAAACCAGTATAAACCAGTAAGAAATGGAGATGTGGACTGGGTTCTGCCAGTATGGACCAGTATAAACCAGTATAAACCAGTATAAACCAGTATGGACCAGTATGGGTAGGAAAAAAAGGAAAAAAAAAGGAAAAAAAAGGAAAAAAATAGGAAAAACCAGTATAAACCAGTATAAACCAGTATGGACTGGAGATGTGGACTGGGGTTCTACCAGTACAAACCAGTATAAACCAGTATAAACCAGTATGGACCAGTATGGACCAGTATGGGTACAAAAAAGAGGAAAAAAAAGGGAAAAAATGGGAAAAAATGGGAAAAACCAGTATAAACCAGTATAAACCAGTATAAACCAGTAAGAAATGGAGATGTGGACTGGGTTCTGCCAGTATAAACCAGTAAAAACCAGTATGGACCAGTATAAACCAGTAAGAACCAGTAAGAACCAGTATAAACCAGTATAAACCATTATAAGTCAGTTTAAAGTGGTTTAAGTCACTATAAACCAGTATAAACCAGTATAAACCAGTATAAACCAGTATGAAATGGAGGTGTGGACTGGGTTCTGCCAGTATATACCAGTATAGACCAGTACAAACCAGTATAAACCAGTATAAACCAGTATAAACCAGTATAGGTAGGAAAAAAAAGGAAAAAAAACGAAAAAATAGGAAAAACCAGTATAAACCAGTATAAACCAGTATGGACCAGTACAAACCAGTACAAACCAGTATAAACCAGTATAAACCAGTATGGACCAGTATGGGGAGGAAAAAATAGGAAAAAATAGGAAAAAAATAGGAGAAAAATGGGAAAAACCAGTATAAACCAGTATAAACCAGTATGAAATGGAAGTGTGGACTGGGTTCTACCAGTATAAACCAGTAAAAACCAGTATGAACCAGTATAAACCAGTATAAACCAGTATAAACCAGTATGGGTACGAAAAAAAGGGAAAAAAAGGAAAAAATGGGAAAAACCAGTATAAACCAGTAAAAACCAGTAAGAAATGGAGATGTGGACTGGGTTCTGCCAGTATAAACCAGTACAAACCAGTACAAGCCAGTATAAACCAGTATAAACCAGTATAAACCAGTATGGTTAGGAAAAAACAGGAAAAAATGGGAAAAACCAGTATAAACCAGTATGGACCAGTATAGGTAGGAAAAAAAAGGAAAAAAAAGGAAAAAAATAGGAGAAACCAGTATAAACCAGTATAAACCAGTATAAACCAGTATGGGTACAAAAAAAAGGAAAAAAAAGGAAAAAAAAGGGAAAAAATGGGAAAAACCAGTATAAACCANAAACCAGTATAAACCAGTATAAACCAGTATGGGTACAAAAAAAAGGAAAAAAAAGGAAAAAAAAGGGAAAAAATGGGAAAAACCAGTATAAACCAGTATAAACCAGTATGGACTGGTTGTAGTTGGTGACCGTGCGGGTGGGCAGGCCCAGGCAGCGCAGAACTGCCAGTACAAACCAGTATAAACCAGTATGAACCAGTATGGACCAGTATGGACCAGTATGGACCAGTATGAGTAGGAAAAAATAGGAAAAAATAGGAAAAAAATAGGAGAAACCAGTATAAACCAGTAAAAACCAGTAAGAAATGGAGATGTGGACTGGGTTCTGCCAGTATAAACCAGTATGGACCAGTACAAACCAGTACAAACCAGTACAAACCAGTAACCCCAAATCCCCATTTTCCCCCATATTTCCCCCATATTTTGCCCATTTTTCACCCATTTTTCACCTAATTTTCACCGTTTTTCCCCATTTTTCCCCTCCCAGTCCCTCCCAGTACAAACCAGTATGACACCAGTATAACCCAGTACAAACCAGTACAAACCAGTAACCCCAAATCCCCATTTCCCCATTTTTAACCCTTTCTCCCCCATTTTTCGCTCATTTTTTGCCCATTTTTCACCCAATTTTCACCATTTTTTCACCGTTTTTTCCCATTTTTTCCCAGTTTTTCCTCCCAGTACAAACCAGTACAAACCAGTAACCCCAAATCCCAATTTCCCCCATTTTTAACCCTTTTTTCCCCATTTTTAACCGTTTATTTCCCGTATTTCCCCCATATCTCGCCCATTTCTCGCCTGATTTTTGCCGTTTCTTCACCGTTTTTCCCCATTTTTTCCCCATTTCTCCCCTCCCAGTACAAACCAGTCCAAACCAGTACGCACCGGTGGTGACGACGCCGGCGAACACCCAGCACTGGCCTCAGAGCCCAAATCCCTCCCAGTACAAACCAGTACAAACCAGTACAAACCAGTAACCCCAAATCCCAACTTTCCCCATTTTTAACCCTTTCTCCCCCACATTTCCCCATTTTTTGCCCAATTTTCACCATTTTTTCACCGTTTTTTCCAGTTTTTTTCCCAGTTTTTCCCCATTTCTCTCCTCCCAGTATAAACCAGTACGGAACCAGTACAAACCAGTACAAACCAGTAACCCCAAATCCCCATTTCCCCCATTTTTAACCCTTTCTCTCCCATATTTCCCCCATTTTTTCCCTATTTTTCGCCCAATTTTCACCATTTTTTCACCGTTTTTTCCCATTTTTCCCCATTTCTCCCCTCCCAGTCCCTCCCAGTATAAACCAGTATGACACCAGTCCAAACCAGTAACCCCAAATCCCCATTTCCCCATTTTTAACCCTTTCTCCCCATTTTTCGCTCATTTTTCGCCCATTTTTCACCCAATTTTCGCCGTTTTTTCACCGTTTTTCCCCATTTTTTCCCCATTTCTCTCCTCCCAGTATAAACCAGTACAAACCAGTACAAACCAGTAACCCCAAATCCCCATTTTCCCCATTTTTAACCCTTTCTCCCCCATATATCCCCCATTTTTTGCCCAATTTTCACCATTTTTTCACCGTTTTCCCCATTTTTTCCCTATTTCTCTCCTCCCAGTCCCTCCCAGTCCCTCCCAGTATAAACCAGTATGACACCAATATGAAACCAGTACAAACCAGTAACCCCAAATCCCCATTTTCCCCCTTCATTCCCCCATATTTCCCCCATTTTTTCCCTATTTTTCACCCAATTTTTGTCATTTTTTCATCGTTTTTCCCCATTTTATCACCATTTCTCCCCTCTCAGTCCCTCCCAGTATAAACCAGTACAAACCAGTAACCCCAAATCCCAATTTTCCCCATTTTTAACCCTTTTTCCCCCACATTTTCCCTGTATTTCGCTCATTTGTTGCTCAATTTTCACCGTTTTTTCACCTTTTTTCCCCATTTTTCCCCATTTCTCTCCTCCCAGTCCCTCCCAGTGCCTCCCAGTATAAACCAGTACAAACCAGTAACCCCAAATCCCAATTTCCCCCATTTTTAACCCTTTTTTTCCCCATTTTTAACCCTTTATTTCCCATATTCCCCCCACATCTCGCCCATTTCTCCCCCGATTTTCGCCGTTTTTTCACCGTTTTTTCCTCATTTTTTCCCCATTTCTCCCTTCCCAGTCCCTCCCAGTACAAACCAGTACAAACCAGTAACCCCAAATCCCCATTTCCCCCATTATAACCCTTTATTTCCCATTTTCCCCCATATCTCGCCCATTTCTCGCCTGATTTTCACCATTTTTTCACCGTTTTTCCCCATTTTTTCCCCATTTCTCCCCTCCCAGTACAAACCAGTCCAACCCAGTACGCACCGGTGGTGACGACGCCGGCGAACACCCAGCACTGGCCTCAGAGCCCAAATCCCTCCCAGTACAAACCAGTACAAACCAGTAACCCCAAATCCCCTTTTCCCCATTTTTAACCCTTTATTTCCCCCATATTTCACTCGTTTTTCGCCCAATTTTTGCTATTTTTTCCCATTTTTTCCCAATTTTTCCCCTCCCAGTATAAACCAGTACAAACCAGTAACCCCCAGTCCCAAACCAGTACAAACCAGTAACCCCAAATCCCCATTTTCCCCATTTTTAACCCTTTCTCCCCCATATTTCCCCCATTTCTCGCCCGATTTTCGCCATTTTTTCACCGTTTTTCCCCATTTTTTCCCCATTTCTCTCCTCCCAGTATAAACCAGTACGGAACCAGTATGGAACCAGTATAAACCAGTAACCCCAAATCCATTTTTAACCCTTTCTCCCCCATATCTCGCTCATTTCTCGCCCGATTTTTGTCATTTTTTCACTGTTTGTTCCCATTTTTTCCCAGTTGTCCCTCCCAGTATAAACCAGTATGACACCAGTCCAAACCAGTACAAACCAGTAACCCCAAATCCCCATTTCCCCATTTTTAACCCTTTCTCCCCCATATTTCCCCCATTTTTTGCCCAATTTTCACCATTTTTTCACCGTTTTTCCCCATTTTCCCCCATTTTCTCTCCCTCCCAGTCCCTTCCCAGGCCTCCCAGTATAAACCAGTTACAAAACCCAGTAACCCCAAAATCCCAATTTCCCCCATTTTTTACACCTTTATTTCCCATATTCCCCCCCACATCTCCCATTTCTCGCCCGATTTTCGCCGTTTTTTCACCGTTTCCACGTGTTTTTCCGCCTCCCCAGTATAAACCAGTCCCTCCCAGTTCCAACCCAGTACGCACCGGTGGTGACGACGCCGGCGGAACACCCAGCACTGGCCGTAGCGCACGGGGGCGCCGGAGCCGTGAAGCTCCGCAGGATCCCGACGGAGCCGGCCCAGGCCGAGGGGTTGGTGCCCTGCGAGTAATCGCCGGTCCAGTTCCCCACCAGCACCCCGCTGTCGTCCAGGGAATTCACCTGGGAGCCAAAAAAATTTGGGAATTTTGGGGGAAAAAACGGAATTTTTGGGAAAAAAAAAAATCGCGAAATCCCCGCGAAATTCCGAGCGAAAACGCGAAAATTCTGCAGGAAAACGTCTCAAAATGACGGAAATTCGCGTGAAAATTTCCCCGAATCCCAGCCCCAAAAATGCTAAAGTTCCAGCCAGAAAAATTTGGGAATTTACAAAAAAATTTGGGAATTTTTGGGAAAAAAATTGGAAATTTTGGGGGAATTCTGAGCGAAAACGCGAAAATTCCGGCGCGAAACGCCTCAAAACGACGGAAATTCCCACCAAAAATCCGTCCTAAAGATTGCAAAATTCTTGAAAATATTCCTGGGAAAATAAAAATTCCACAAAAATTCCTGAATTCCAAAAAAAAAAAAAAAAAAAAATTTCCGTGAAATTTTTGGGGCAAAAATCCTAAAAAATTCCCAAATTTCAAAGCCAAATAGTTGGAAATTCGCATCAAAACCGTCCTGAATTCCGTCCTAAATTCCTGAAAATATTCCTGAGAAAAGGTTGAATTTAGAAAAAAATTTGGGAATTTTTGGGAAAAATCGCGAAATCCCCGTGAAATTCYGAGCGAAAACGCGAAAATTCTGGCGCGAAACGCCTCAAAATTATAAAAATTTGCATGAAAATTTCCCCTGAATCCCAGCCCCAAAAATGCCAAAATTCCTGCCAGAAAAATTTGGGAATTTACAAAAAATTTGGGAATTTTTGGGAAAAAAATTGGAATTTTTGGGGAAATTTTGAGCGAAAACGCGAAAATTCCGGCGCGAAACGCGTCAAAACGACGGGAATTCCCGCCAAAAATCGACCCCAATAAATTCTAAAATTCCCGAAAATATTTTTTGGGGAAAAAGTCAAAATTTCAAAAATTCCGAAATTCCCAAAAAAATCCCAAAAAAATCCCCAAAATTCCCGGAAAATTCCAGCCCAAAATGCCTCAAAAAAGGAATTTCCCAGCAAAAAAATCCACCCCAAACGTTCCAAAATTGGCAAAATTATTGTTGGAAAAATGTCGAAATCCCAAAAAAAGCTGAATTCCCAAAAAAGCCAAAATTCCAAAAATTCCGCCCCAAAAATCCGGAAAATTTTGGCCCAAAATCCCCAAAAATTTCGACCCAAAACGATGAAAGTTTCATCTCAAAATTGCCAAAAAATTCCAACCAAAACCGCCCTGAATTCCACCCAAAAA
>NDFG01000649.1:25925-61819 GCA_002167245.1 Sporophila hypoxantha | reverse complement strand
TGGGCCCCTCCCCAGATAAATTCATGTTTTACACTGACTGCAGAAATCTCGAGCATTTTGCACTAGGCTGCACTAGAAATTATTACGATTTGATGTACTCAAATGTAAGAAAAGGAATTGAGGAGAAAGAAAGGAATTGTAAGAAAGGAATTGAGGAGAGAAAAGAAACTGTTTTTTCTTATTTTCCAGTGAGATAAAAGAAGCATCTCAGAGAAAAAAATCAAAAACAAGCACAGCAGACTCAGCTTCCCAGCCTGACAAAAACACCAGATTCACAAAAATCTTCTGCTTTGCTTACAAGGAAGACACGAGTGCAGAGCTGGACACGCCAGGGACTTTGTCCACAAGGGCCTGTTTCATGTAGCTCTCAATGGCCTGGAGCATTGTACCCTGGCAAGGGGAAACAGGGAAAAGGAGAAGAGTGGATGCTTTGGAAGAAGGGGATAAAACGCAGCAGGAAGCAAAAATTCCCATTCAAAGGACCCTCAGCAAAAATCTTGAGTTAATTCTGCGAGGTAAGACTTGGGTTTTGAGCTGCTTGGTCCTGATGGTCAGTGACAAAGTCACCAGCAGAGCAACCCACAGACAGAAACTGGAGCTCCAAATTTCCAGCTGCACATTCCCAGGGCTCCAGCCCACATTTCTTTTGGAATTGGCACAGGGCAATTGAGTGCAGCAATCTCAGATCAGAAACTGAAACTTCCAAATTTTCCAGCTGCAATTTTCAGTGCTCCAGCACCACATTGCTCCTGGAAATTGCACAGGGATTGAGTGGAGCAATCCATATAAAAACTGGAGCTCCCAAATCTTCAGCTGCACAATTTCAGTGCTCCAGCACCACATTTCTTTTGGAAATTGCACAGGGCATTGAGTGGAGCAATCCCAGATGGAAACTGGAGCTCCCAACCCTTCCAGCTGCACATTCCCAGTGCTCCAGCCCCACAGAGCTCCTGGAAATTGCACAGGGCATTGAGTGGAGCAATCCCAGACAAAACCTGGAGCTCCCAAACCTTCCAGCTGCACATTCCCAGTGCTCCAGCACCACAATGCTCCTGGAAATTGCACTGGGCATGGAGCAGAGCAATCCATATAAAAACTGGAGCTCCCAAATCATCCAGCTGCACATTCCCAGTGTTCCAGCCCCAGAGCTCCTGGAAAATGCACAGGGCATTGAGTGCAACAATCCCAGACAAAAACTGGAGCTCCCAAACCTTCCAGCTGCACATTCCCAGTGCTCCAGCACCACAATGCTCCTGGAAATTGCATAGAGAATTGAGTGCAGCAATCTCACATCAGAAACTGAAACTTCCAAATTTTCCAGCTGCACATTCTCAGTGCTCCAGCACCACATTGCTCCAGCACCACATTGCTCCTGGAAATTGCACAGGGCATAGATCAGAGCAATCCCAGATGGAAACTGGAGCTCCCAAATTTTCTAGCCCCACATTTCTTTTGGAAATTGCACAGGGCATGGAGCAAAGCAATCCATATAAAAACTGGAGCTCCCAAACCTTCCAGCTGCACATTCCCAGTGCTCCAGCACCACATTTTTCCTGGAAATTGCACTGGGTATCAAGAAGACCAATCTCAGATAGAAACTGGAGCTCCCAACCCTTCCAGCTGCACATTCCCAGTGCTGCAGTGTCCCAGAGCTGCTGGAAATGGCACAGGGCARTGAGCAYCCTCCATAAAGCAGAGGTCCCAGCACTGCTGRAAAGTGCAGCCTACAAGAGGGCAGTTTTGGGYTCAAGAGGGCAGTTTTGGGYTCAAGAGGGCAGTTTTGGGATTTGAAAGCCCTGAAGAGCTGCCCCCAGTGGCGCAGTGTGTACTCACATCAGTGATCCTGCACAGAGCTCGGACGGCCGGGCCTCGATAGACATCCTCCTTCCCTGTCATGTCTTTGGTGAGYCTGAAAGCACCAAACATCCTGTCAGCACCTCCTGAACACCCCCATTCTCACAGGGCTGCTGTGACACCCACCTCAGCCAGCTGCTCTGGCTCTGCTGAGGAACAGCCTCCTCAGAATCAGCCTKATTTCAGATTTATCAGCATCAAAACCTGAGCTATAAATGCACAACCCATTGAATTGTTTCACCATGGCCTGCTTTGTTTAGCTCATTCTGTTTCTTGGTGCTGCTGCTTGTTCCACGTGGAATTTTGATTTAGAAATAGCAAGCAAAGTTCAGTTTGGTTTATTTWATATATTTCTAAAGCTGTTCAGCAATCCAACAACAGATGCAATTTTTGCTCTTGCAACAGCTGCAATGTCTATTTTTGCAGTCAAAAAATTAAGAGTTCACTCTTAAAAAAATTAAAAGAGTTCAGTTCAGAATGAACTGGGCTTTGCTCTGCTTTCCTTTAATTGCTCTGACTGCAAAGTCCCAGCCTAAGCTGTGACAAAACAGGAATTAAAAAAACCCCAACACCCTAAACCACAAGAAAACAAAGTAACAACRATTTGATAAAGTGAATTCTCCCAGAGAGTGGGAACAAAATAACATTMCAGAGGGTGGCACAGACTGTGTATCACAGAACTGCTGTATCCCTATAAAACCTCAACACTGTAGCAGCTCAAGCAAAGCCAGGGAGCTGCAGCCCCTTTTCCAGAGGGGGGAAAAAATTCCCATTTTTCCGGGTTCTGGAGGGTGTCCCACCTGCTGGTGACAATGATGACATCCTCAGAGATATTGGCCATCTCTTTGATTGTCAGGTAACACATTCTTCTGAGGGTTTGCTGTGGAAATGGGAAGAAAAAGATTAAACTCAATGGTAATTAGAYGTTTTAAAAGATAAATGAACAAAAAAAAATTAAATATTTCACTTTGAAAGAAAAATAAGCTTTTAAACAAAACACATTGCTTTCAATTCAAAGTTAAAAGTGTAGAACTACATTTGACCCCTGGATAAGAGCCAAACTCCCTGACATCAAACAAATCAGAAGAGGAAGACATCAATATTTTGTAAAATGATAAGAACACAAAAATTCATTATAATTATCAAAGAAGTGATGCAGCATATCTGTATTCAGAAGCCTCACAATTATCAGTTAAAAGCTTGGAATATAACTTTGTTATTGTAAAAAAAAAAAAGAAAACACATGTGGAGTGTTGACATTAAGTATTTGAAAGCAATTAACTTTATATTGTAAAAAATCCTTTACTTTTATAATGTGGATATGACAAACACTTCAAACATACTGCAATCCCAAAAATGTTATGACATCTTTGAACAGCTACACCTTCCTTGGACAAATCTCTAACAAGCAAACCCTTTTTAATTAAAATTAATGAGCCCCATCCCATGAAACACACTGCTCTGAGCTCCCACACTCTACAGAAGAGATCACAGAAGCACTTTACACTCTGCTGAGCCCAAAGCTGAATTCCCAAACTCGATTCCCAAACCATCCTATGGTMTTTAGGGTGTTCTCATCCCTTGCCTCAATGAGGTCAAGGCTGATGCACGTTCTGAGGAACAGCAGCTTTGATCTGCAGGCAGTTMGAGAATTCTGTTTTCAATGAAGCAGATGGGGATTTGCAAGGGGAAGCAACAAGCACCAAGTGCCACTGCTCTGTAAACTCAGGCTTTGTTATTATCCCCACTTTTACAGCAGTAATTAATTAACTCAGAGCCCACAGAACAACCCCATATTATTATCCAGTCCTTCATTTCCAAAGCAGGAACTCCCTCCTGGTGCAGTGCTTCCTCCCACATCCCAAATTCCAAGGGTTTGGCAGCTCCTGCAAGCCCAGACAGAAGCAGGGAGAGGCAAAAAAACCAGCAGGMCCTTACATCGTTGGACTGAAACAATCTGGTCATGGCAAAAAAAGCTTCCGTGGCTTCCGTGGTTCCAAAGTGTTCACCCTGCAATCAGCAGAGAGGAAAAGCAGGAATTCAAATCCACTCCTTTTCTAATGCTCTCCCACACACCAGGAATCCTTCCTTGGAGACTTTCTCCTGGAAGAAACCATCCTTTCCTTCCCAGGGAATCCACAATTCTCTGCTCTAAATGCCCTCCACAGGGATGGAAGGTTCCCAAGGAGTTTTCCCTGAGGAAAACTTCTTTCTCACTAAAAATATTAAATATTTCCCATTAAAATATGATTCAAATTCATTCTGGATGGAGAGAAATCCTACCAGTTACCTGGTTCAGCAGGTACAGGATCTTGGTAAGGATGTGGAGGCATCTTCGTGGGTTTATTGGGGTCTCATTGAAGAGCCGTGCCTGSAAATGAAACAAATTCTGCTTGAATAGATCCCAGCAAGAATTATTTCTCTTTCAACATCAAAATTCAATGAATCTGTTTCCAGCCAAGCAGCTTGTAATTTTTATTTGTATTAAATATGAGTCTCAAAGAATGTGCTCAAAATTCAGTGAATCTGTTTCCAGCTGGGCAAAATGTAATTTTTATTTCTATTAAATATGAGTCTGAAAATGTGTTCAAAATTCAATGAATTTGTTTCCAGCCAAGCAGCTTGTAATTTTTATTTGTATTAAATATGAGTCTCAAAGAATGTGTTTAAAATTCAATGAATCAGTTTGCAGCTGGGCAACATGTAATTTTTATTTGTATTAATTATGAGTCTGAGAATGTGCTCAAAATTCAATGAATCTGTTTCCAGCTGGGCAACATGTAATTTTTATTTGTATTAAATATGAATCTTAGAGAATGTGTTCAAAATTAAATGAATCTGTTTCCAGCTGGGCAACACATAATTTTTATTTGTATTAAACATGAATCTCAGAGAATGTGTTCAAAACTAAATGAATCTGTTTCCAGCCAAGCAGCTTGTATTTTTATTTATATTAAATATGAATCTCAGAGAATGTGCCCTAAATTCAATGAATCTGTTTCCAGCAGAGCAGTTCATAGTTTTAATTTGTATTAAATGTGAATCTCAGAGAATGTGCTCAAAATTCAATGAATCTGTTTCCAGCTGGGCAACACGTAATTTTTATTTGTATTAAATATGAATCTCAGAGAATGTGTCCAAAATTCAATGAATCTGTTTCCAGCCAAGCAGTTTGTAGTTTTAATTTGTATTAAATATGAATCTCAGAGAATGTGTCCAAAATTCAATGAATCTGTTTCCAGCTGGGCAACACGTAATTTTTATTTGTATTAAATATGAATCTCAAGAGAATGTGCTCAAAATTCAATGAATCTGTTTCCAGCAGAGCAGCTTGTAGTGTTATTTGTATTAAATATGATCTCAGAGAATGTGCTCAAAATTCAATGAATCTGTTTCCAGCTGGGCAGCATGTAATTTTTATTTATTAAATGTGAATCTCAGAGAATGTGTTCTTGTATCTTTCGTTGCAGCAATCTGAACAAAGCACAAACAACTCAATTTGCCATCTGGAAGTGGCACAAATGCCTCCAAACAAAACCTGTTTTTCTTCAGGAAGAGCCCCCTGAGATGCCACATGTCCATATGGGAGGCAGAAGCCACGTGTCACCTAATTACCCTAAAAAAACCTCTTAACTGTAGATAAAATTAATTTCTTGACACTTGGTGTGGTTTTCAATGAATTCTGTGAATTTAGCCATGCACATTTCCCCCAATGCTTCCTGCAGGAGAAGATGATGAGTTGCAAGCATTGTCCTGTGATGTCCCACCTCCTGCAGCACAGCGCTCTTCTCCAGGTGCTGGAAAGGATTGGAGCCACTGCCTGAGGAAAAAAGAACCTCTCAGTTGTGGAAATGAATTCTTCACACCCAACAGGTCGGAACATGCAGGAACAGCCCCAAAATTGAATAAAACCATCTGAAAACAGGGACATGCCTCTTTGAATAACTGATGTTGGCATCAACAGCTTTGAATCCCACTTTCTTAAGTGAGAAATTCAGAGTTACAAGAAAGAATAAAGGTAAAAAAAAACCCAAAAACTTGAGAGGAAGAAAATTGTTTGCTATTTCAAACACCTTTAATATCTTTATTACCTTTTATTTAATATCTTTCATATACTAATATTTTGAATATCTTTTATACCTAAATGGCTTACATTAAACTATTTCCTTTTCCCACTTTCCTAATTTCATTATAATTATCATTATAAATATATCATTTCCTAATCCACCTGTTTATTATATTATAATTATATTAATATATTATATTATTATATATTATATTATATTATATATTATATTATATTATATTATATTATATTTATATTATATTATATTATATTAATATTATATTATATCTATATTATATTAATTATATTATAATTATATATTATAAATTATAAATATATAATTTCCCAATCCACCTGTTTTTATTATAATATTATATATTATTATTATATATTATTATATTAAGTTATTAAATATTTTTAATAAAATATTACAATTATAAATATATAACTTCTCATCCACCTGTTTTATCATATTATATCATAATATATATTATGTTATGTTATATTATAATAAATATATATTTCCCAATTCCACCTGTTTTTATTATATTATATATATATATTATATTATATTAATTATATTATGTTATATTATATTATAATAAAAATATAATTTCCAACTCCACCTGTTTTAATTATATTACATTTATTACATTTATTATATTATATTCATATATTATGTATTATGTTATATTATAATAAATATATATTTTCCCAATTCCACCTGTCTTTATTATATTATATTATATATATTACACTACATTATATTATATAATATTATATTTATAATTAATAAATATATAATTTCCCAATCCACCTGTTTATATTATATTATATTATATTATATTATATTATATTATATTATATTATATTATATTATATTTATTATATTATATTATATTATATTATATTATATATATATATATATATATTATATTATATTATATTATATATTTATATATTACAATTATAATACAAATTTCCTTAATCCACCTGTGTTTATTCCTTCAGGCACCAAAAGCACTGAAGGCTTCAACCCCAGAGCTGCTGCCCAGGCCATGGGACAGAACTGAAACCACTTTTCAGCCACATAAAAATCCCCCAGGCTCACTTCTGCTCCTGATCCTCTCCTCCCAGGCAGGAATTCCTCATTTCCAGCTCATTTATTCCCAGCTCTCCCAGCCCAAGCAGAAGGAAATTGAAAAATGAAACCAACTCAAGCCCAGCTGGGCTCATCTGGAGCTCAGAGCTGCAGCACAGAAAAATTCAAGGCACATCAGTTGTTGTAGGAACTGGATTTAAATTCCAGACCTTGGGAAGGCACTTCCAGGGACACCTCCCACTGTCCCAGCATGCTGGAGTCATAAATACTGAGAATTTTAAATTTCTGTGCTTACAAACTCTAATCCCCAGGACAGCTCTACATCTAACCTAAAACCACCGAGAAAATTTCCAAAATTCATTAAAAAACAAAGAGTAAAATGTATCATTTAATTAGAAGTATGCAGTATCACTAAGTAAAATTTATATATAATTATAAATTATAATATAATATAATATAATATATATACTATAATAAATAGAATATAAGAAATATAATAAATATACTAGAATTAATATACATAATAAAATAAATAATATAATAAATATAATAAATAAAATATAATATAAATTATAATTGTAATATTATAAATATATAATTATACAAATTATATATAATATATATAAACAAACAAAAAAATTTATAACAGTAACGAATCCTTCTTTTTTACCTTTTCTTTTCTTCTTCTTCATAAGTTTAAATAATGTTTTGTAATTTAAAAACATCCACATTACAAACTCCAAATATTAGTTATTAAAAGTAAAAATAATTGATATGATTTCTTTAATTCAATAGTTTAACCTTAAAAAGCCTTATATAAAAATAATTCACCATTTTATAACTTATTAATAAAATACTCTAAAACTCACAACTTCTATTATAAATAAAAATAACAAACATCTAAACCTAACACAGAATTCTATCTCTAACACTTCAATCCAACCGTAACAAAAATAGGAAAAAACCCAAAACCCAACACCAGGGTGCTCCAAGCTCTGTCCAGCCTGGCCTTGGACATTCCAGGGCTCCAGGGCAGCCCCAGGATTTTATGGAAGATGGGGCCAGAGGTTTCCAAAGTCCCTGGAGTGAATTCCAGATTGCAGACACAGCCCAGAGAGAGAAGTCTGGAGAGGCTCCTCTGAAGCTTTTTGGATGTTGCTTTGTGCAGCAAAATGACTAAAAAGAGAAGTTTCTGTTCTTTACATATATCAGCTCAGGCATTCAGAGTTAGGGCATTATATAGGTTTGTTATATAAATATATAGGGTTTATTCTATTATGTAGGGGTAATGATATAAATACATGTAATCAATTCTTCTTTTTTTGAGGGATGAAACATCTGCGCTGAGCAGAGACAGGGATAAAATCCTCTCTAAAATCCGGCTGTGTAAAAAGGGAGAGCAAACAGACCCCCAGTTCCTTTAGATTTGTCACCAGAGGAGAGAAAATACTTGTCAGGCAGTTCCTACAGCTGAAACACAAATACCCCATGAGCTGTGAGAGACGAGAGACCACAGAACCACGGGATGGGTGGAAGGAGATTGAAGGACCATTCACTTCCACCTCCTGTCATCAGCAGGGACACCTCGCACTACCCAGCTCCTCCAGCCTGGCCTGGGACACTTGCAGGGACCCAGGGGCAGCCACGGCTGCTCTGGGAATTCTATTTCACCTCAGCACCTTCCTCACCTGCACACCCCCTCAGCACCTTCCTCACGTCAGCTCTCCCCTCACCTAGCACTGCCCTCCTCACCTCACACCTCCTCACAGCACCTCCCTCAGCAACTCCCTCCTCACCTCAGCACCTCCTCACTCAGCATCTCCTCACCTCAGCATCTCCTCACCTCAGCACCTTCCTCACCTCAGCCCTCCCTCACTCAGCACCTCCTCACCTCAGCACTCTACCTCAGCACCTCCCTCAGCTCTCCCCTCACTCAGCATCTCTAGCTCACTCTCCCTCAGCCACCTCCTACCCAGCACTTCCTCACCTAGCACCTCCCTCAGCATCTCCTCCTCCTCAGCACCTCTCACCTCAGCACTCCTACACTCAGCACCTCCCTCACCTCAGCACCTCCCTCACTCGCATCCCCTCACTCAGCTCTCCTCAGCACCTCCCTCACTCAGCACCCTCACCTCCCCTCCCAGCATCTCCCCAGCAGCATCTCCTCACTCCTCACCTCAGCTCACACCTTCCTCACCTCAGCATCTCACCTCAGCACCTCCCTCAGCACCTCCTCAACCTCAGCACCTCCTCACCTCAAGCACCTCCCTTCAGCTCAGCACCTCCCTCACCTAGCATCTCCCTCACCCGCAATCTCCTCACTCAGCACCTCTCACGCTCAGCACTCCTCACTCAGCACTCTCCATCCTCACCTCAGTCCCACTCTCTCCTCACCAGCATCCCTAGCTCACTCTCTCAGCACTCCCTCACCGCACTCCCTCAGCATCTCTCAGACCTCAGCCTCTCACCTCAGCACTCCCTCACCTCAGCATCTCCTACTCAGCATCTCCTCATCACCTCCTCAGCAGCATCCCCTCAGCTCAGCCCACCCTCAACTCCCTCACGTCCACCCCGCGTTCACCTCTGCGCCCCCCTCACCTCAACCCTCGCTGTCTCCTCAGCCCCCTCCTGGCCCCACACCGCTCCCCTCACCGCCAGCCCCCCGTACCGGACTCTTCGTCCTTTTTATCGAACTTCTTGATCATGGCGGCCCGCGCTCCCGCTGCCTCGAGCGCCGCCGCCGTCAGCAGCCCCGCCGGAAGCCCGCCCGCCCCCCCCCGCTCTGTGACATCTGATTGGGCAGCGGTGCTGTCGATCAATCCGCGGCGCTTTCCGTCTCGCCAAGCCACGCCCCCACCGCGCGCTGAGGGGCGGGGCCAGAGTGAGGGCGCGTCTTAAAGGAGCCGCGTCGTTATTTTGTGAGGGAAGTGAGGTTCCGCTGGCGACAGGGAGAAAAAGTAAAATAAATTATCACGATCTGCGCTGCTGGCCAAGAAACGGGAACTCCTGTGGAGTTCACAAGGAATTTACGGGAATTCACATGGAATTGATATCGAATCACTGTGGATACACGTGACAATCCAACCCCGGGGTCTTTGGCAAAAGCTGGGTGAGTCACAAGTAACTCCTGTAACTCTTGTGTAACTCACAGGGAACTCACAAGTAACTCTCATGTTACTATCCAGACTAAACAACCATTTCAGCCCATTGCCAAAAAAAAGGATTCTCATTAATGTCCCATGTAACTCTGTAACTACAAAGGAATTCAATGTAAATCCCAAGTAATTCCAATTAATTCCCATGTAACTGTGTGTTACTCTCATGTAACTCTCCAGACAAAACAATTGTTTGAGCTTTTGGCAAAAAAAAAAAAAAGGATTCCCATTAATCTTTCAAGTAACTCCCATGTAACTTGGCAAGGAACTCATGTAAATCTTACCAAGATCGCCAGTAATTCCCAATTAATTCTCATTAACTCATGTGTAGCTCACAAGGAACTCACTAGTAATTCTCACCTAACTCTCCGATATAAAACAACCATTTGAGCCACTGCAAAAAAAAAAATTCCCATTAATCTCCAAGTAATTCTCATATATATTTCCATGTAAATCATGTGTAACTCACAAGGAACTGACATGTAATTCCCAATGTAATTTCTCATGTAATTCCCAATTCATTCCACATAAAGTCAATCTGTAACTTGCAAGGAACCCACATGTAATTCCCATGTAATTCCCATGTAATTCCATGTAATTCTCGAAATAATTTCCATGTAATTTCCCAAGTATTACCAAGTAATTTCCATGTAATTCCCATGTAACTCATGTGTAACTCACACATAACTCTCAACAACACACCAGCATTTGAGCCCCTTAAGCAAAAAAGAACTGCTCAAGTTGTTCCAGGGAAGGTTTAGGCTGAATAATGGGAAAATTCTTTCCTGGGAAAGTTTGTCCCCATTCCCAGAGGGGTTAAACACCCTGTGGATGTGGCACRTGGGGACATGGGCAGTGCTGGGAATGTGACTAAGTTTTCCCCAAAATATGAGGAACTGGGATATTTACTGTTATTAGATATTTATCTAGTGTTAGATATTTATTTCCTGTTGGATATTTATCTGCTGTTYGATGTTTATTAGTGGATGTTTCTACTGATAGTTGTTTGCTATTGTTTGATACTTACCTGTTATTAAATACCTATTATTAGGTATAAAATATCTACCTATTCTTAGTAGATATTTAGAATAAATAAATAGAGGAAGTGATGCCTCAGGTTTTAGCTTTTCTATTTTTCCCATTCTGAGCTGCTTTAGTGTGTGGGTCTGGGCTTCATATTATGGGATGGTGAGCTCTGTGCACAGAGCAGGGAGACAAAACAATTCCTGCTCCAGCTGGGCACCAAGGACAAATGACCCAAATCTCAACCCAAGAGCACAAACACCGTGGGCTGCAGAGAGAAAAACAAGCAGGGTGGGACTGCAGGGGCTAAAGCTGGAATGGGACAATGAACTGCCCTGTGTGGGTAAAAATTCCAGGGCTTTTGGCTGGGAGCAGAGGGTTGTAAGGGAAGGATTTTGTTTTACTCCTCTAAACACCAACAGCAAATGGGTTTCTGAAACAAGGGGGGTACAGGATGGGTTTATTTCCTAAAATAAAATGTGAGATATATATAATGTATAATATACAATATACAATATATAATACATAATATATAATATATAATATATAATATATAATATATAATATATAATATATAACATATAATATATATGATATACGATATACAATATATAATATATAACATATAATATATAATATGTAATATGTAATATATGACCTATTATATACAATATACAAAATACAATATATAACATATAACATATAACATATATAACATATAATATATAATATATAATATGTTGTTTGTTATATATCATATATCATATATTATTTTAAACATAGTCCCAGCCTGTATCCTGTTAAATCCAGCAGCAATGACTTGGAGAGGCTGGAGCAAAATGCCATGAGCCCATTTTTAAATTCTCTTTCCAAAGCTGGATTTTTTATGGTATTTTAGGAACCTGACAATGAAAAACTGCTGAATTCCCTCTCATTTTCCTGACTTCTCTTGCTTGTGATTCATGATCCAGGGAGTTGTGAAAACTCCTGGAGTAATTTGAGTTCTTAAACTTAATTCTGGTTCTTTCCTGTGCTGCTGAGCCAGGTTTAACAGCCCAGGCAACAATTTTGGGCAGGACACCAAGAGTGGAGTGACCTTTCCTGCCACATCCTGCTCAAGTGGAAACACATCCTACTCCTGACAGAATTACTTTTTCCTGAATAAKCCCCTAGTAAATAAATGCAGATAAACTCCATGGTTTCCAGAGAAAGAGACTGGAGTGGTGAATGAGTTCATTCAGTGCCTTTCCCCCTCAAACAGAGGAGAGAAATCAACCTAAAAAATGTCAGGGATTATTTCAAATTTCTGGTTTCCCTTCCCCATTCCCATTTCTGGTTTCCCTTCCCCATTCCCTGTCTTCAGGATTTTTGGGGTCTCCAGTCTGGAGAAGTGTTTCCCATCCCACTGGGAATGAAGACTGGCAGTGCTGCCAGATCTCAGATAGGATTTTATGGGCTGACCTGAGGGATTTAGGAACTTCCATCTAAAAGCTGACCCGCTTTGCCCTTGTTTTTCCAAATGGGAATTGTGTGCTGCATTCCAAACCCCAGGGACAGGGAAATTCAGGGCAAACTAAATATCTGTGATATATAATATATATTATCTAAATATATATATATATAAAATATTTTATTTTGTACATTATATGTTATATAAAATGTGATGTACAATATAATATATAATATATAATTTATAACATATAGTATAAAATATATAGTATATATAATTTCAAATATATTATCTATTTATTTTTATGTTATATATTATATAATATATATTACATATATTTTACATAATATACTAAATTATATATCATATAATATTGTTCATATTAGTTGTATTATATTACATATTACATATAACACTTATAAGATGCATTATTATAATATATAAAATGTATTCTATATTAAATACATTTAATATATAGATATATAAATATAAACAGACATATAAATACATTTATAAATATATTTATATTTATAGACGTATAAATATATAAATATATTTAACATATATTAAATTATTTTATGTTGATGATATTTTTTATATATTATAAATTATATTTTATTACATAGTATCATATATTTAATATGTTATATATTATATGTGTATAACAGTAGATATATTACACATCACAATATAGAATATAATATGATGATATAGTGCTATAATAGAATATTTAATAGACTGTATATTATAGATTATTTTAATGTATATAATTACATATTAAATATGTTGTATGTTACATGTAATAGGTATTACATATCGCATGATATGATATATGATTAATATAATATAATATAATATAATATAATATAATATAATATAATATAATATAATATTACATGATACCATTTTAATAAACCCTGGGGACAACTTTTTATCTCACGGTTGCTTCTCTGGATCTGCTCAGGTCTCTCCTGGAATTCTGATTTCCTTCTTGTCTCATGGTTGAAGTTGTCCCACCCTGAATGTGGCTGGGGTGAYGCTGTGGTGTCACCTCTGGTGACCWCCAGGAGCAGCAGCATCCCCTTAATCCTCTGCTGAAGAACTTTTAATTAAAAGCTATTATTTTATTGTTTTAATTACTCTCCCCACTGAGATTACTCTGTCCTTCCTCGCATTCTACTACACCCCCAAAAACARGATGGGGGCAGAACCACCTAAAATCCCAATTTTGGAGCTCCAGCTTCTTTTTAGCAGCTCCCCAGCCCCAGGAGCCRTGAGGAAAAGCTTTGCCGTGGATATTTATCCCACAACCAGGWTATTTATCCCCAGGATTTATCCTCCCAGGGAAAAACAACCACCCCACAGGGATGCTGTGGATGTTTCCCAGCCCTTCTCCCACCTCCAGAAGCCAGAAGCTGTTCCTGCCATGTTCTCWACTCTGGGGTTTCCACCTAAAACTCGAGGTTGTGTAATCTCAGCCACCTGCAGGAAGAGGAATTGTTCCAAAACAAATCCCTCAATAAATGTCACAAGCAAGTTTTTCCAGCAGTTTTTCTTCCTCTTTAACACATTGTCTCCTTCAAGTACTTGTAGAGGTCAAGGAGGACATCCCAGCTTTAATTCCAAGGGGAGTATTTGGGTTTTTGTACAAGTTTTTCCAGTGATTTAGCACAGGCTTATATTCAAGATTCCCAAGCTATCAGAATTCACAGCTGTTGGTAGCAGAGCCAAGTGGAATTTGATAATTATTGACTTTAAAGATAAACTTRAAAAAGGAAAGGCTTTCCCCACCTGGTTGGAATTAATTATAGAAGGGGGAAAGTAAACAAACCCCACGTGATGGACATTTATTTATTTATTCCTAGAAAGTGAGAGMGGAAAGGTCCATACAAATCTTTCCTTTTCCTTCTCACCCTCAGAGAACAAAAAAATGTATTTTGTTTCAGGAGAAACCCTCTGGGAATGTTATTTCAGGGAAAAGGGGATGTTTCCAAGCCTCCAGCTGGAATTTTCACAACCTCATGTTTTGTCAGTGCTCTTCCCTCCTAGAACAGCATTCAATAACTGAACTGGATTAAATAAAACGAGACCAAAATCTGCTCGTTCTCTTTGGGAAAAGGCTGGTTCTCAAAAGCAGCTTCACATCTGAGAACTGAAACTTCCCAGACCAGAAGCTGAGACCTGAAGCAACCCGTGGCCAAAATAACCCGGTGGTTTCACGGGTGCTTTCCCTTCGCACGGGAACGGAGCTGAAATCCCAAAAAATCCCCCGGAGATCCCCTGAGCCCAGCCCACCCACCCACCCTGCTGCTCCTGCTGCATTCCTGGAGTGTCACATTCCTGACACTCCAGCAGGGAGAGATTTCCCTTGGGAAGGCTGGAATCTCTCTAGCCTGAGGTCATAAATGCAGCAAAGACACTTTGGTTTTACCAATTCTGCCAAATCCCAGCCAAAACAGGGAATGTTTGTCTGTAAAACTGTAGCAACTGTAGCAAGTGTTACATGTGCTGTATTTTAGCTTTTATGAGAGAATGACCTTGCAATGCTCAGCAACTGGATCTCTCCCTTCTCCTTCTCTTTCTCTTCTCTTCTCCTTCCTTCCGTTCTCCATTCCTCCTTCTTCCTTCTCCTTCTCCTTCTCCTTCTCCTTCTCCTTTCTCTCCTTCTCCTTCTCCTTCTCCTTCTCCTTCTCCTTCTCCTTTCTCCTTCTTTCTTCCTTTCACCTTTCCTCTCTCTCTCTTCTCCTTATTCCTTTTTCACCTTCTCCTACCTTCACTCTCCCTTCCTTTTCTCCTTCTCCTTCTCCTCTCCTTCTCCTTCTCTCTTCTCCTTGCTCTTTCCTTCTCCTTCTCCTTCTCCTTCTCCTTCCTTTTCACCTTCTCCTTCTCCTCTCTCTCCTTTTCATACCTCCTTCTCTTTGCTCCTCTCATTAAACACAAAAAAAAACTAAATGTCATAATTCCCATGACACAAAATGGTTACCAGCTGGATTTTTTTCCTATTTCTCCATCCCTCTTCATCTTCCCAGCTTTTGGGCAAATTTATTTTGCGGCCTTTTCCACCGCGCTCGTCTCTGAGCTCAATGGGCAGCCACTTGCCTTGGCGACAGAATCCTTGGGCCAGCAAAACTGCTTTGCTGGATTATAGTAGGTAATAAAATTGAAGGTAATTAACCTTGATGGGAAACCATCCAGGGCTTGCCAAATTAGTGAGACCATTTCTTGGGACCATTTTCCCTGAGCACATGAAATATCAGGGTTATGATTATCACAGTCACCAAATAATTCCGGGGAGGATGAACTCACCATTCCTGAGCATTTTTTCTGTACTCAAGTGCAGGACTCTGAGAGCTTGGATAAGAAATTACGCGTAAATCCTCGCTTAATCCTCCCGGAAAAACAAAAAAAGCTGATTAATCCACTGCAGTTGGACCTCTGCTGCCTTAGCAGAGTGGTTTCTGTTTCTGGAGATAATAGATACAAAAGGAATACTTTATCCTGCAAGGAGATGGATCCCATCCCTGGTTGCTCTCTCACACAATAGTTTGTCTCCCTTTGGACACTGGACTAATCTCTTAGTCCTTGACTTAAAATGCCGCTTTTTTCACCCAGGAATCTTCCATCCAAGAACACAATCCTTCCATGAGGCTGCCAGTCCAAGAAGAAAACCTGGTGTTCCTCAACCCTTCCACCTGTGCTGCTCCATCTCCCCCCAAGCCCCCAGCCTCCCTTCCTTGGAGCTGCTTGGAGGCCTCAGCAATTCCCACCTGGATGCTGATAGTTTGTCCCGTTCACCAACCAGCTGGACAGGGGGAAGCATTCCCATGGAACTCAAACGCCATTGGAAAAGGTGGGCAAAATTGTTCATATCAAGAGCCTCAGCTGGCCTCAGCAATGGGAGGAACACATACAGAGGATAATCCCTTATTCCTAAAGGAAGAAGTGTACCAGTTAGTAAGGAGCTTTAAAAAAAAAATCTCCCTTGAACGTGAAATTCCCAGCTAGGTCTGTCCCAGGGTCGGAACACTTCCTGATGACTTATGGAAATCATGGCAACCCCAGATATGACTTGGAAAGGGCCCTGAAGAACTCACCCCGAAGTGCCACCGCCTGCCATGGCCAGGACACCTCCCAACTTGTCCCCAGGCTGCTCCCGACCCCAGTGTTCCCATGCCTGGCGGCTGTGGCATTGCACAAGGGATGCACGCGCGGCACCCAGTGCTTCTGGCAATCCCAGCCCAGCAGGAATTTCCTTCCCAAAATCCCACCCCCCAGTCTGTCCACTCCCAGGGATTGCCCTCCATTCCCAGCTGCGTCCCAGCCTGGATGGATCCATTCCCCACCCCGACTCCTCCTCTAGGGAAGGAATTTTGCGGATCTGGGGGCTTCACTGGAATCTCAGGGCTCCAGGAAGGGTTCTCCCTTCCCTTTTCCATCCCCAACCTTCCATAAAAAAATCCCTCGGATGGATTCTGAGTGTCCCAAATCCAGGGCAATCCCAGAGCAGTTTGGGTGGAAGGCCCTTCAATTTCCCATCCCTCCCAATCCACCCATCCCCAGCTGGCTCCAGCCTGGCCATTTGGGCATTGCAGGGATGCATGGGGTCAGCTCCCTAGCCTGCTCTGGCAATTGTCCAGCGCAGGAATTCCTCATTGCCAAGATCCCCATCCATGCCTGCCCTCTGGCATGGGAAGCCATTCCCTGGGTTGCGTGTCCCTGCAGGCCTTGGCTCCCAGTCCCGCTCTGCAGCACTTTCTCTGGAGCCCTGCAGGCGCCTCTGGAATGTGCTGGAAGCTTCCTCCCTGGAGCCTTCTCCTCTCTGGGCTTGAAGGGCTGGTGCAGAGGGGCTGAGGTTAACACGGGATCTGGATCTGTAATTAAATGGCTGTTGTAATTTGGAGCAAACCCTATTCCATGTAAATGTTCAATTAGTCAATAATTAAGTGCTGCTAAAACCTTTTGTGCCCTCATCCATTTTGCACCCTCTCCACCACCACGTCTCCATATTAATAATTCTGAATTGATTCTGACCTGGCGTGCTCATTTCATCCATTGGTAAATAATTAGAATGGACTGAGCCAGGGACAATGGGAACATTGGAGAGAATCCAGAGGAGGCCACCAGGATGATCAGAGGGATGGAGCAGCTGGAGGAAAGGCTGGAGAGCTGGGAATGTTCCCCTGGAGAGGGAGAAGACTTCCGAGGAGAGCTTCCAGCACATTCCATGGGCTGAAGGGACTCAGGAGGCAAAGGACACCCTGGCTTTGCACACCCTCACAGTCCCTGGAAAATTCTGGATTCCTCAGCTTCCTGCCATAGCTCTGAGTGTCCGTCACTTGGCTGGACCACAGGTCCCTGTCCCTTTGCTGGTCAGTGCAGCTCATGTCCTGCTTGTCCCCAGCTCATGTCCTCTTTCCCCAGCTCCGTCCTCTGTGTTCCCCAGCTCATTTTTGTCACTCTCTTGTCCCCAGCTCATGTCCTCTTGTCCCCAGCTCATTGTCCTCTTGTCACCACGCAGAGCCTGACCTGCCACTTGCACTGAGTGTATTCCTGAGCAGCCAATCATTCCCTAGCCTGATTTTTCATGGAAAGGCTCGAGGGATTTTCATGAAAGGTATTGCAAAAAGAGCCCCTTCCCTTCCTGGAGGGATCCCAATCCTCCAGGTTAAACTCTCACCCAGTTTGTGCTTATCTTCTGCAAGATTAGAGCTGCAGAGCTCTTTGCATCAGCAGCACCAAACTCTCATCTGGAACACTTCAGCCTATTGGATTGTTCTACATCCTTGGGAAGGATTGATTCCTTCCTTTGCAGGAATTCTGAGGAGGAAAGGCAAAAATCTTCCCCTGCAGACTGAATTTTCTTTTCCACAAGCTGAGAGGGAGCAGGCTCAGCTCTTTGCACAGAGTGCAGTGAACCCTGCCCTGCTGACTGTTCTTCACCAGCTGCGGATCCTGTGGGATCCCAGCCTGTCCAGAGTACAGCCACAGGCGTCACCAGCCAGCCCTGGGCACCTGGAGGTAACCTCAGCTGCAGGGCAACTGCCTGGATCCTTTGTTATATTCTTTCCTCAACATCTTAATGTTGAGAGCTTTTGTGGGTTTGGGTTTGGTTTTTTTTTTTTGTTGTTAGGGTCAGGATTAAATGTGTGAGATGGTATTTCTTGTTTGGATTTAGATATTCCTGGTTCTTATTTAATTAACAAATAGTGAGTTTTTATAGTATCTCACTTGAATAAACAAAAAATGGAGTTGTATCTCTTTCTTTAGAAGGTTTTTAAAATTATAAACGGTTTAATTTAAGAAATGATACTTAAATTATTTTTACTTTTAACTATAATGACTAATACCTGTGGCCTGGAATGTGAACGTTTTTTATCCAGTTAAACAACACCACCCAAAAACCCATGGAGAAGGTGAAGAAGAAAAAGTAGTCACCACCCTAAAATCTCTATCTTGTTTTAATACATATATATATATATATATATATATATATACTATATTCTAAACCCCTTAAACTCTAAGTTTTCTCCCATGTGGTATCACACACTTCTGTTCAAACTGCACACCCACAATCCCAGTCCATCATTCCATTCTGAAGCTTCTCCAGGCCTCAGGTCAGTGCAGTGCGTTCTCCTGGGGTCAAGTGCGGCAGACATGAAATCTCCAAATTCTCAGCAGCCAGGGTTCCAACAGGAACTCCTGCAGTTTTTCATCTGGAATGTTCCTCAGCAGCACCCTCAGGCACTCTCCCAATGCTCTCTCTAAAACACTTGGCGGGTCCAGAGCCTTGTCAGGGGTGCAGCCTCTCTTCTGCCTCAGGGAGGTCATGAGGTTAATTCTCCTTTTCCTTGGGGCAGAGGGAGAATTTATTCCCCTGTCATGAAGATTTGGCCAAAATATTATCCAAGTTAACCCTTTGCTTTCCCTTTTCTAGACATGTGGGGCTATTTGCTTGTGCTCACTTATAAAATATAAAATAAATAAAAAAATAAAACCACATGTGAGGAATAAAGAGGCACGAGCAAGGAGCTGAGCTGGGGAGGATTTGTTGAAGAGCAGGATCTGAGGGGATCTGAGTCCTGGGACTGCTGTGGGCTGGAGCCTGACTGCAGGAGCTCTGCAGAACTTCCAGGGCTGGATCACAGCTTGTTTTCCAGTTTTGAGATTTGTGTGGGGACCAGCATGTTCCATCTCCAGGACTGGGATTCATGGAATCCCCCCAGATCCACGGCCAGGCACAGGAGGAGGAGCCGCATCCCGCAGGACAGCGCGATTCCCTCGGACACCACATTCCCCCGGGCAGGGAGCGCCGCCTCATCTCCCGCCGGGATTGCATCCCTTCCCGAGATGTTGCATCCCAAGAGAACCACGACCCTCCTGGGGATTGCAGCAACCCCCATCTCGCATTCCCCCAGGCACTGCTTTCTCCAGGGGTATCCCATCCCCTCTCCCCACCCGGTACTGCACCCCGCGGGTCACCAACCCAAATAATTCATCCTTTTCCTCCCAGGGCATCTCACACCCGCTGGARGCTGCATCCCTGTGTTTCATCCCTTTCCGGGTATCGCGTCCCCGGCCCCGAATTCCGCTCGGGTACCGAACCCCCSCGGCACCGCCACCGCCGCTCGCCCCTCCCGGACAGCGCATCCCCTCCCTGCCCATCCTCGCAGGGCGGCGCGTCCCTCCCGGTGGCCCGACTCGAAAGCGAAAGCGAAACCGCTCGGGCCGCACCGGGACGGCGACAGCGGCAGGGAAGCGCCACGGAGCCGCCGCTGGATCGCGGAGCTGCCCCCGGGCCGGTGCCATGGCCCCGCCGCTGCTGCCGCTGCTCTGCGGCACCGCCGCGCTCCTGCTGCTCCGCGCCGCCGCCGACACCGGTAAGCGCGGCTGCCCCGGGCTCGCCGCCGGCTTCTCCGAGCCCTGCCCGCGGCGTCCACACCCTCCCGGGGAGCTCTKCGCCTTCCCCCGGGCGCTCACACCCTTTCCGGGGTCCTTCCGCCTTCCCCGGGCTGCCCGRTCCGTCCCGAGGGCGCTCGCTCCGCTCCCCGCGATCCCCGCTCCGCTCCCAGGTGAGCCTGCTCGACTTCCGGAGGGGATCGCGCCACTCCCGGGGGCTGCCAAGCTCCCACGGAGGTGCCCACACTCTCCCTGGGCTGTCCGTGCCATCCCTAAGGCGTTTGCTCCGGTCCCGAAGGTGCTCGCTCCGCTTTCCCGGGATGCCCGCGCTAATTCCCGAGTTGCCCACGCCGCTCCCTGGGACGCCGGTGCCAATCCCCGGGATGCTGGTGCCAATCCCCTGGATGCTGGTGCCAATCCCCGGGATGCCCGCTACCCTTCCCGGGCTACCCACGCTATTCCCTGGGCCACCCAAACTCCCATTTGGGGTGGCCACGCTGCTCCTGCGGGTGCCCACACTGTCCCTGGGATGGCCATGCCATGRCTAAGATGTTTTCTGTGCTTCCTGGTTGGATGGTTTCTCTGCTTCCTGGGATGTCCACGCTACTCCCTGGGGTACCCCAGTCCCCTCTCAAGGTGCCCAGGTTGCTCTCCAGGGTGTCCATGCCATCCCTGGGGTGCCCATGCTGCTCCTGGGGGTGTCCATGCCATCCCTGGGGTGTCCATGCTGCTCCTGGGGGTGTCTATGCCATCCCTGGGGTGTCCATGCTGCTCCTGGGGGTGTCCATGCCATCCCTGGGGTGTCCCTGCTGCTCCTTGGGGTGTCCATGCCATCCCTGGGGTGTCCATGCCGCTCCCTGGCGTGCCCATATGTTGCTCCCTGGGGTACCCAAGCCCCCACTTGAGGTGCCCAGGCCTCCCCGGGGTGCCCATGCCATCCCTGGGGCGTCCATGGCAGCATCTCCATGCCTGGGATCATCCTGGCTGTATTCCCTGTTCTGCTTCCCAACGTGCCACAATGAGCTCATCCTCCACAACRGGCATCGTTGGAGGTCACTGGTGGGGAAAGACAAGAAAAAGAGAAGAAAATCCATGGAAATGCAAAATCCATGGATATCAGGCACATTTCAACCTGGCTATTTAATCCCAGCAGGATGCAGGGAATCCAGATGGAAATAAGGCAGCTGGAGGTGTTTTCCTGGGATGGTCAGCTCCCGGCACCGCAGCTCCTTTGGGAGGTTGGCCAAGCATGGGATGAGGCTTTGAGCACCTGGGATAATCCATCCATGGGAAATTCCAACTCATTCCTGAGGGATTAAAGCCTAATCTCCAGCTTGATTCCTTTCCTTTTCCCCCTTGGAATGTGTTTTGTCTCATCAAACAAGCTGAAATCCATGGATGGTGTGAAACACTGGATGGTGATCCTGGAGAGTGGCGCTGCTGGGATCTTGTTGGAAACAACTTGGGCATTTTTTAGTAGAGGAGGAAAGAAAAAACCTTCTTTGGAGGGACTGGGATGAGGAGAGGGAGTTTAAAAGCTGGAAGCACAAAACACAGCTCACAGATCCCGGATTTTCCTGGACAATTTTGGTGTTTCCGGCTGAAATTCCTGCTGTGCTCCCTTCAGAGGTGCAGCTGGAATTGGCACGGAGGGTTTTTTCACTGACTAAAGGCAGAGTGCCAGGTCGGGAAGTTGTGACACGTTGTGAAACATCCTCAGGCAGGCATTTCCCGGTTCCAAGGGCTGCTGATTCCAGAAATTCACCCACATCTTGAGATGAGAGCAAGAGCTGCTGCCCTCAGCACATGCATGTCCCCATGTCACTCGGGCCCTGGCCAGGATCACACCTGGATCCACCTGGGCACTGAAACAGAGCAGATTCCTCCTGGCATGTTCTGGGGATGCACCACAAATTGGGGCAGGAGCTTTTCAGCTTGGAGATTTTTATCTCTGGATGCTTTGGGTGCTGCAGGTGCACATTGTGTTCCTTCCCACTGCTGCTGTGCCACTGTCCCCTTCCATCCTGCTCCCATCCCACGATTTCCAGTCCCCCATCCTGCTCCCATCCCCACGATTTCCAGTTCCCCATCTGCTCCCATCCCCACTGATTTCCAGTTCCCATCCTGCTCCCATTCCCCACCGATTTCCAGTCCCCATCCTGCTCCCATCCCCATTGTTTCCAGTCCCCCATCCTGTCCATTCCCACGATTTCCAGTTCCCCCATCCTGCCTCCCATCCCCACGATTTCCAGTTCCCCATCCTGCTCCCATTCCACGATTTCCAGTTCCCCATCCTGCTCCCATTCCCCACGATTTCCAGTTCCCCATTCTGTTCCCATTCCACGATTTCCAGTTCCCTATTCTATTCCCATTCCACGATTTCCAGTTCCCCATCCTGCTCCCATCCCCATTGTTTCCAGTTCCCCCATCTTCCCATCCCTGTTCTATCACGTTCCCATGCCATTGGGCTTCCAACCCCATGTTCCATTCCTACTGTTTTCTATCCCATTGGCTCCTATTCCCATTCCTGTCCCATCCCCATCCTGCCCCTCATCCCAATCCTGCCCCATCCCCACTGTTCCATCCCCATCCTGCTCTCATCCCCACTTCCTCTCCCTCCCATCCTGTCCTGCTCCCATCCCTGTCCTGCTCCCATGCCCATCCTGCTCCATGCCCATCCTGCCCCTCATGCCCCATCCTGCTCCCATCCCACTGTTCCCATCCCCATACCTGCTCTCATCCCCATCCTGCCCCTCATCCCCATCCTGCCCCATCCCCCACTGTTCCCATCCCCATCCTGCTCTCATCCCATCCTGCTCCCCATCCCTGTCCTGCTCCATGCCCATCCTGCTTCCCATGCCCATCCTGCTCCCATGCCCATCCTGCTCCCATCCCCTGTTTCCATCCCCATCTGCTCCCATTCCCGCTGTTTCCATTCCCATCCGCTCCCATCCCTGCTGCATCACACCTGTCCTTGTCACCGGCACATTCCCATCCCTGTGTGCTCCTGTCCTCCCTGCCATGGCATTCCATTCCCACTGTTTCTTCCATCTCTATTCCATATGATCCCAGCCCAGCTGCGTGTTCCTCCTGGCTGGACACTGCTCCATCCCAGCTGGACATCATTCCATCCATGGCAGGCACCAATTCAGCCTGGCCATGCTTCATCCCATTCTATCTCTCCTCCCATCCCAGATATCCATCATCCCATTCTATCCTCCTTCCATCCCAGATATCCATCATCCCATTCATCCCTCCTTCCCATCCCAGATGTCCATCATTCCATCCTGTTCCTACTTCCATCCCAGATATCCACCACTCCATCCTCTCATCCATCCCATCCCAGATATCCATCATTTCCTCCTGCTCATCCCATGCCATCCCCACATATCCATCACTCCCCCCAGGTCATCCATCCCATCCCAGATATCCCTCACTCCCCCAGGTCATCCATCCCACCCTGGCATCCGTGGCTCCATCCCAGCTGCATTTTGTGTTATTCCCATTGTACATTTCTCCATTCTCCATGCTGGCTCCCACTGGGACAGAGGAGCTTCCAGCAGCCAGGATCATGGATGAGCTTTCCCCACCCCACCACAGGGATCCAAGTGATGGCACAGTTTTGGAGCAACCAGGAAATTTTTCCCCTTTGCAGCAGAAAAGAGGGGAAATTTCATCACCCTGCTATGGAACCGAGCTCATCCTGAGGCGCGAAGGGGAAGCAGGAGCTCTTGGGGAAAAAGCAAAGCCACAACTCAAAACCACTGTTGTTCCTCTGCTGGAATACTTGGATTTCAGCTGCCACCTTCCAGAAGGGGAAAAACTCCTGGGAAGTGGCTGGAGGAGTCACCAGCAGCTGGAATTTTTCATGTCCAGCTGTGAAATGAGTGGAGAAGGATGGGGCAGTGACCACAGCTGGAATGTGCAGCAGCTGGAGGCAGCTGGGGCTGCTGGCCTGGGACAGTCCACTGCAAGGGATGGAATTCCATCAAAATTCCTTGCTGGCTGGAGGAGCTGCTACAAAGTGGCCACACACATGCCAGAAGTGGAGTTTTCCCTTTCTGCAGCCTCTGGAGGAGCTCCTACAAGTGATCCCCAAAATGCTGGTGAAATTTTCCCTTCTCCATCCCCTGGGCCAGGCACGAGGTCCCTTTATTTTTGCAGGATGGATAAATCCCTATATCCACCCTAGGCAGGATTTCTAGCATCATGGAAAGGTTTGGGTTGGAAGGGAATTTGGGATCACCTCATTCCATGTTTCCACCATGGACAGGACACCTTCCTCTATCCCAGGCTGCTTCAAGCCCCTCCAACCGCGCCTTGCGCACTTCCAGGGATGAGGAGTGTGTCGCAGACATGCTCTTTGTGAAAATCCTTTCCTTAGATTTTCCCTTCTGAGAATCTGTGGCCTCAGAGATAGACATAAACAATAGGTTATCTGCTGTGTGGGAATGCAACAGGCCAGTCTGGATTGGCCCATCTTGGATGTTTTTACTGTGGCCACCAGGACTGAATTCTCTCGGACAGAGTCGGAGAGAGCTCCTTTGTTATAAATTCTTCTTTCTTTTCTTTCTTATGTAGCTTAGCAGCTTCTGGAAACTCTCCTTTCCTTTTCTTTTAGTATAGTATAGTATATGTATATATCATAAATAATAAATCAAGCCTTCTGTAATGGAGTCAAAGATCTCGTCTCTTCCTTCACCCAAACACCCTTGTGACAGCCTCACAAGGAGTGGGGAATTACCACAGCACAGCCAGAGGTTGTCTGATCTCCCTGTTGTGATTCCATGTTTTTTTTCCCATCCCAGTGCACTGCAGCCCCCCAAGGCCGTGGCCAACGCTCACATCGACGCCGGAATCGCACGGAGCTGAACTCCCGCCTGGCTCTCTCTGCAACCCCGGATACAAACGGAAAGCTGGGACCTCCAGCCTTATCCAGTGCATCCTCTGGAAGGCTCCGAGCCCCGCTGGACCGACCCCACCCTCCAGTGCATCCGTAAGTCCTCAGGGGAAGCTGGGAGCTGGGACATCTCCAGAACAGAGGATGGAAGAAGGGAAGAAATGCAGCAGCACCCAAGTTCTGTCTTCTTCCAAAAGAATCAGAATGGGGGGAAAATTATGGAGAGGAATTTAATCCGTGGAATTCCTAATGGATAATGGCTTGGGAAAACAAAAGTTAGGGCCTCATGTCCTTCCAGTGCTTCCCAGACCTGGGGAGGAAGTTAAAAACCTGGGAGAGGAATTTATTGTTGAGGATGGAAGGCCAGGAGGAATGTGGAATTTATAAACACAAAGGACTTTGAATAAACCAGAGGTGCTCAATGTGGGAAAACATAATTAAAAGGCTGAAAATAGATGATAATTAGGATAATTAAAAAGGGACAATTATTAATCAATAGAAGATAGAATGGTAATTAAGACTTGAAGGCAGTGAGCATTAATTCCTTGTTTTGCTAAAATATAAAATTGTTAAAATTTGACAAGGAACATCCATGTTTTGGAATTTGTGGAATTTCCCCCAGACCTCAATGTTGGATATATTAATTTTGACTCTCTAACTTACCAAACCACTTGGAGAGTTCATTCCCAGCTGATGGTGTCTCCCTGTTGTGTTTTCCCAAAGGAGATCCGGCTCTTTCCAGGGAAAGCCCCGGCGGCGAGCACGACCAGAGGGGTGAGGAACAGGATGGGATTGGGTTTGGAGCTGCCATGGCAATGCCACAGCTCCCGGGTGTGGGAACCACAACATTCCCGTGCTGGATCAGATCCACCCCATGGGGTGAAATCCAGCGTTCTTTGTGCTGGAAGAGGGCAGAAAATAACGGCGCCGCCTTTTGATTTGGGAATTTAAACATTTCCCACTGTTTTCCCAGCAGGAACCACCAGTGCCAGCCTGAATTCCAGCCCCTCTCCAGCTTCCAGTCAGTCACCTGTGCCACCAGCACCTGATAAGCCAGCACCAGATGGATCCAGGCCACCAGAGATGATTCCAACACTGGACACCTCCATGCTGGGAGAGGGACAACCCGCTGCCCATCCCACCCACGGATTATGCTGCAGGTTGGGCCGATTCCCAAGGGAATACCAACCTCCCCTGGGGCTTTGTTTCATCCACAAAGGTTCTCTTGCTTTTCCAATGAACTTTTCCTTCTCTCCAACTTCCTTTTTAGTGAGGCCCTCCAGCATCCACCCCTTTCCTACCTTGCAGCTCAAAATTTCCTTTTGTCTCCTCTTTTCCAGTTTCCATCCAGTCCGTGGCCTTTCTGTTGGTAAGCTGGGGAAAAAAAACTTCTTTGGAAAACAGGGCTTATTTCAATTTTTTAAAGTTTAAAATCCCTTCTGGGGGCTGTGGGAGCTTATTCCATGGCCAATGGGAATGCCACTAGAGTGGGGGAAGGATTCAGCACCCAAATTTCTTCCTGGAAAGAAGAATTCCCAATTCCCTCCCTCCAGGGGTGGGGAGGGATCTTGTGATGGTGCCTGGAGTGGTTCTGGCTCCTCATGGAGCTGTTTTGGTGGAATTCCTCACGCATGGGTTGGAGATGCTCCTCACCCTGAGTGTCCATCCCACAGGACTCCTGGTGCTGCTGGCCATCGGAATTGGGCGTCTGCTGCTGGAGGAGAGGAGGAGAGGAGAAGGAAGTAAGTGCCAAACCCCAGGAATGAGTTTTCCAAGGCTTCTGTGCTTTCCAAAGAAAAGCCTTGGAATGCACTGATGCTCCTCTTCCCCCCACAGAGGCACCAGGCAGGGCTACGCAGGTGACGAGATGGACATCCCATGGAGGGAATCCCTCTGGGAACGAGGAGATGCCACCTCCTGTCATTGTCCCACGGGCTGAGCACCCACCCTGGGCACACTGGGCACACCCACCATGCGAGGGATGCCGAGGATGGAATTCTGGATGCTTCCCTGAGGGGTGGCAGCGCACACGGAGCAGCCAGGGATGCATGGATGCTCTTCCCGCCTGAACATGGATGATTCCATGGATGATCCCAAAGGTGGGTGGGTGTCCTGCACTGGGAGCTGGGATTTGGGGGAATTGGGCCTGGGGATGCTGGTGGTGGGCAGGGAGAGGGTTGGGATGGGCTTTGGATGAAGCTGAGCTGCCCTGCCCCAGGAATTCCCATTCCCTGTCCAGGAACACGATAGAGTTGGATTAGCTGGATACCTGTCCCACCCTTTCCCAGCTTTGTCCCCAAATCCCAGAAAATGGATGGAGAGAGACCCAGCCAAGATTTTCCCCACGCTCTCATCATCCATTTCCTGGCTTTCCCCAAATCCCAGAAAATGGATGGAGAGGACCCAGCCAAGCATTTCCCCACATCCTCATCCTTTCCTGGCTTTGTCCACAAATGCCCAATCCCCAAATCAGATGGAGAGCACCCAGCCAAGCATTTCCCACCATCCTCAGCTTTGTCCTCAAATCAGAAAAGTGAAAGATTTTGGGACCATTTTGGTTCATCTTGGGTGCAGCCCTGGCTTGTCCTGCTCTCTGTTTCCAGTTGCCCAATCCCTTTCCAGCTTTGTCCCCAAATCCCAGAAAATGAATGGAGAGGGACCCAGCCAAGCATTCCCCACTCCTTATCATTTCCTGGCTTTGCCCCAAATCCCAGAAATCAGATGAGAGCACCCAGCCAAGCATTTCCCACACGATCCTCATCCATTCCTGCTCTCTTGCAGCCACTGAGCCAGAGCCAAAGGTGTTGTGATCCCAGCCCACAGAGAGCTCAGGGATCCTTTGGAAGCACTCCCAGCCCTGATCCTGGCTCTGGATCCTGATCCCCAGCAGCTCAGGGGGAATCCAAGCTGGAGCAGTCTCTCTACAGACACCATCAAGGACCAAATAACACAATTTAGGAATATTCCTTTGTGTGTTTTCGCCTTTATCCATCAGAACGTTTTATCCACTTGTTTCTTTATCCAGGTTTTATCCACTTCTTGTTTCCTTATCCAGGTTTTATCCACTTGTTTCCTTACACTATGGAAAAGGCAGCTCTTTATTTTTATATATAAATAAATARATTTTATATTAAAAATAACAGAGCYGTGGGTTCTTAACTGGATGGGAAGGACTGGATTGGGATGAATCCATCCCCACAGCACCAAGGACATTCCCACTGGACACCACTGAAATGAAGGGTTCAATTCCATCCTCTGGAGCTGCCAGGTCTCAGAAAGCTTGGGAAGCTGAAATTCCATGGCTTTTCCTGGCTGCTCTTGTCCTGTTTGTGCCTCTGATCCAGGATGTGTGCCAGGCACTGGGCACATCCCTGTTCCCAGGGAGAAGGAGAGCACTGCAGGTGCCTGATCCTCTCCAGGCTTTGTGCTTCCATCCACATCCAAGGCTTTGGGAATGCATTCCTGGAGGCAGCTTTGAAAGTGAAAGGAGAGGGAGAGAAGCAGCTCTGTGAATGGAGCAAACCAGGATGTCTGAGATTCCTGCAGCAGGCACAGCCCACAGCTCCAGGACAGACTCCTTAAACCACTTTCAGTTTTGATTTCCAGGCACAGGCTCTGGAATTGTGGCACAAGGCACAGAGTGTGATCCACCTGAGCATTCCTGMGAAATAAAGGGTATTGAAGGGCAGGCAAGAGACACAAAGGAAGTGTTAAGGCTTTTCTTGGCTACACATTTAATTTTAGGATTGGAAATCCCTCTCAAAATCCCAGTTTGTCCCTGAGTTTGGCTGGAACCAATCCAAAGGAATTTTTCTGCTGCTGCCACATTTCTTCCTTCCTGGTTGGCTGCAGGGAGAAGGGAAAGAATTCAGGGAAACCCCTCGGCTGCGAGGATGGAAAATTAATTAACTGAGAGGGATTTATGATTTCCTCCCATSGCTGGACAGGAATAGTTCATTTTAAAGAAATTAACTTTCTTTGGATACTTTCCAGTGTTGTGTTTCCTTTTTTTTCCAGWGGGTCACAGGGATTTCCAGGAATGATGAGATTTCAAGTTTGGACACTGGTGACAGGGGGAAGAGAGGGAATGTTCCAGAATGAACCCTGCTCTGTCTGATCCATTCCTAAAGTGCAGATTTGGAACCCATCCTGCTCCAACATCCACCTGATTCTGGAGCTGGGCTGAAATCCTGTCCAATGATCCACCTGGAATGTGGGAGCTTTGGGCTGAAAATCTTGCCGCCAACATCCACCTCGGAATTTAAAGCAGGCTGAAATCGCTGTCAACATCCACTTGAATTTTGGAGCTGGGCTGAAAATCCTGTCATACATCCACCTGGAATTTGGAGCTGGGCTGAATCCTGCCAATCCACTCTGCGAATTTGGAGGCTGGGCCTGAAAATCTTGTCCAACAATCGCACCTGATTCTGAGCTGGGCTGAAATCCTGTCCCAACATCCATGCTGGATTTAAAGCTGGGCTGAAAAATCCTGTCCAATATCCACCTGGAATTTGGAGCTGGGCTGAAATCCTGTCCAACATCCCACCTGGAATTTGGAGCTGGGCTGGAAATCCCTGGTCCAACATCACACCTGGAATTCTGAGAACTGGGCTGAAATATCCTGTCCAACATCACCTGATTTTGAAGCTGGTCGAAATCCTGTCCAATATCCACTCTGGAATGTGGAGCTGGCTGAAATCCTGTCAACACTCCACCTGGAATTTAGAAAGCTGGAAATCTGTCAACATTCCACCTGATTTTGGGAGCTGGGCTTGAATCCCTGGCTCTTTTCATCCCTGATATTGGCAAAGTCTCTCTGTTCATTGGGGGCTTGGTGGCTCTGCTTCAGTCTTTGTCCTCGAGAGAGAGTGCTCACGGGCTGACAACAGGTCCAGGATTTCAGCCCCAGCTCCAAAATCAGGTGGATGTTGGACAGGATTTCAGCCCAGCTTTAAATTCCAGGTGGATGTTGGACAGGATTTCAGCCCAGCTCCACATTCCAGGTGGATATTGGACAGGATTTCAGCCCAGCTTCAAAATCAGGTGGATGTTGGACAGGATTTCAGCCCAGCTCCAAATTCCAGGTGGATGTTGGACAGGATTCCAGCCCAGCTCCAAATTCCAGGTGGATGTTGGACAGGATTTCAGCCCCAGCTCCAAATTCCAGTGGATATTGGAGCAGAATTTCAGCCCAGCTTTAAATCAGATGGATTATGACAGGATTTCAGCCCAGCTCCAGAATCAGGTGGATGTTGGCAAGATTTCAGCCCAGCTCCAAATTCCAGGTGATGTTGGGCAGATTTCAGCCCAGCTCAAATTCCAGGTGGATTTGGACAGGATTTCAGCCCAGCCCAATCAAGTGGATGTTGGACAGATTCAGCCCGCTTTTAAATTCCAGTGGATGTTGGCAAGATCCAGCCAGCTCAATCCGGTGATATGGACAGGATTCAGCCCAGCTCCAGAATCAGTGGATGTGGAGCAGGATGTTCAAATCTGCACTTTAGGAATGGATCAGACAGAGCAGGGTCATTCTGGAACATTCCCTCTCTTCCCCCTGTCACCAGTGTCCAAATTGAAATCTCATCATTCCTGGAAATCCCTGTGACCCACTGAAAAAAAAAGGAAACACAACACTGGAAAGTATCCAAAGAAAGTTAATTTCTTTAAAATGAACTATTCCTGTCCAGCGATGGGAGGAAATCATAAATCCTCTTCAGTTAATTAATTTTTCCATCCTCACAGCTGCAGGGGTTTCCCTGAATTTTCCCTTCTCCCTGCAGCCAACCAGGAAGGAAGAAATGTGGCAGCAGCAGAAAATTCCTTTGGATTGGTTCCAGCCAAACTCAGGGACAAACTGGGATTTTTGAGAGGGATTTCCAATCCTAAATTAAATGTGTAGCCAAGAAAAGCCTTAACACTTCCTTTGTGTTCTTGCCTGCCCTTCAATACCCTTTATTTCCCAGGAATGCTCAGGTGGATCACACTCTGTGCCTTGTGCCACAATTCCAGAGCCTGTGCCTGGAAATCAAACTGAAAGTGTTTAAGGAGTCTGTCCTGGAGCTGTGGGCTGTGCCTGCTGCAGGAATCTCAGACATCCTGGTTTGCTCCATTCACGAGCTGCTTCTCCCTCTCCTTTCACTTTCAAAGCTGCCTCCAGGAATGCATTCCCAAAGCCTTGGATGTGGATGAAGCACAAAGCTGCGAGAGGATCAGGCACCTGCAGTGCTCTCCTTCTCCCTGGGAACAGGGATGTGCCCAGTGCCTGGCACACATCCTGGATCAGAGGCACAAAAGGACAAGAGCAGCCAGGAAAAGCCATGGAATTTCAGCTTCCCAAGCTTTCTGAGACCTGGCAGCTCCAGAGGATGGGATTGAACCCTTCATTTCGTGTGTGTCCAGTGGGAATGTCCTTGTGCTGTGGGGTGGATTCATCCAATCCAGTCCTTCCCATCCAGTTAAGAACCCACTGCTCTGTTATTTTTAATATAAAATGTATTTATTTATATATAAAAATAAGAGCTGCCTTTTCCATAGTGTAAGGAAACAAGTGGATTAAAACCTGGATAAGGAAACAAGAAGTGGATAAAACCTGGATAAAGAAACAAGTGGATAAAAACGTTCTGATGGATAAAGGGAAAACACACAAAGGAAAATATTCCTAAATTGTGTTATTTGGTCCTTGATGGGTGTCTGTAGAGAGACTGCTCCAGCTTGGATTCCCCTGAGCTGCTGGGGATCAGGATCCAGAGCCAGGATCAGGGCTGGGAGTGCTTCCAAAGGATCCCTGAGCTCTCTGTGGGCTGGGATCACAACACCTTTGGCTCTGGCTCAGTGGCTGCAGAGAGCAGGAAATGGATGAGGATGTGGGGAAATGCTTGGCTGGGCTGCTCTCATCTGATTTCTGGGATTTGGGCAAAGCAGGAATGGATAAGGAGGTGGGGAAATGCTTGGCTGGGTCCCCTCTCCACTCATCTTTCTGGGGATTTGGGGCAAAGCTGGAAAGGGATTGGGCAACTGGAAACAGAGAGCAGGACAAAGCCAGGGCTGCACCCAAGATGAACCAAAATGGTCCAAAAATCTTTCACTTTTCTGATTTGGGACAAAGCTGAGGATGAGGGAAATGCTTGGCTGGGTGCTCTCCATCTGATTGGGGATTGGGGCATTTGTGGACAAAGCCAGGAAAGGATGAGGATGTGGGGAAATGCTTGGCTGGGTCCTCCATTCATTTTCTGGGATTTGGGGTAAAGCCAGGAAATGGATGAGGACGTGGGGAAAATCTTGGCTGGGTCTCTCTCCATCCATTTTCTGGGATTTGGGGACAAAGCTGGAAAGGGATGGGACAGGTATCCAGCTAATCCAACTCTATCGTGTTCCTGGACAGGGAATGGGAATTACCTGGGGCAGGGCAGCTCAGCTTCATCCAAAGCCCATCCCAACCCTCTCCCTGCCCACCAACCAGCATCCCCAGGCCCAATTCCCCCAAATCCCAGCTCCCAGTGCAGGACCACACCCACCTTTGGGATCATCCAATGGGAATCATCCATGTTCAGGGAAGAGCATCCATGCATCCCTGGCTGCTCCGTGTGCTGCCACCCCTCAGGGAAGCATCCAGAATTCCATCCTCTCGGCATCCCTCGCATGGTGGGTGTGCCCAGTGTGCCCAGGGTGGGTGCTCAGCCCGTGGGACAATGACAGGAGGTGGCATCTCCTCGTTCCCAGAGGGAATTCCCTCCTGGGAATGTCCATCTCCGTCACCTGCGTAGCCCTGCCTGGTGCCTCTGTGGGGGGAAGAGGAGCATCAGTGCCATTCCAAGGCTTTTTCTTTGGAAAGCACAGAAGCCTTGGAAAACTCATTCCTGGGGTTGGCACTTACTTCCTCCTCTCCTTCCTCTTCCTCCAGCAGCAGACGAGCCACAATTCCGATGCGCAGACAGGAGTCCTGTGGGATGGACACTCAGGGAGGAGCATCTCCCAACCCATGGCTGAGGAATTCCACCAAAACAGCTCCATGAGGAGCCAGAACCACTCCAGGCACCATCACAAGATCCCTCCCCACCCCTGGAGGGAGGGAATTGGGAATTCTTCTTTCCAGGAAGAAATTTGGGTGCTGAATCCTTCCCCCACTCAGTGGCATTCCCATTGGCCATGGAATAAGCTCCCACAGCCCCCAGAAGGGATTTAAACTTTAAAAAATTGAAATAAGCCCTGTTTCCAAGAGAAGTTTTTTTTCCCCCACTTACCAACAGAAGAGGCCACGGACTGGATGGAAACTGGAAAAGAGGAGACAAAGGAAATTTTGAGCTGCAAGAGGTAGGAAAGGGGTGGATGCTGGAGGAGCCTCACTAAAAAGGAAGTTGGAGAGAAGGAAAAGTTCCATTTGGAAAGCAAGAGAACCTTTGTGGATGAAACAAGCCCCAGGGGAGGTTGGTATTCCCTTGGGAATCGGCCCAACCTGCAGCATAATCCGTGGGTGGGATGGGCAGCGGGTTGTCCCCTCTCCAGCATGGAGGTGTCCAGTGTTGGAATCATCTCTGGTGGCCTGGATCCATCTGGTGCTGGCTTATAAGGTGCTGGTGGCACAGGTGACTGACTGGAAGCTGAGAGGGGCTGGAATTCAGGCTGGCCACTGGTGGTTCCTGCTGGGAAAACAGTGGAAATGTTTAAATCCAAAAATCAAAAGGTGGCGCCGTTATTTTCTGCCCTCTTCCAGCACCAAGAACGCTGGGATTTCACCCCATGGGGTGGATCTGATCCCAGCACGGGAATGTTGTGGTTCACACCCAGGAGCTGTGGGCTGTGGCATTGCCATGGCCATGGCAGCTCCAAACCCAATCCCAATCCTGTTCCTCACCCCTCTGGGTCGTGCTCGCCGCACCGGGGCTTTCCCTGGAAAGAGCCGGCATCTCCTTTGGGAAAACCACACAGGGAACACCATCAGCTGGGAAATGAACTCTCCAAGTGGTTTGGTAAGTTAGAGAGTCAAAATTAATATATCCAACATTGAGGTCTGGGGGAATTCCACAAATTCCAAACACATGGATGTTCCTTGTCCAAATTTTACCAATTTTTATATTTTAGCAAAACAAGGAATTAATGCTCACTGCCTTCAAGTCAGTTAATTACCATTCTATCTTCTATTGATTAATAATTTCCCTTTTTAATTATCCTAATTAATCTCTATTTTCAGCCTTTAATTATGTTTTCCCACATTGAGCACCTCTGGTTTATTCAAAGTCTCTTGTGGTTATAAATTCCCATTCCTCCTGGCCTTCCATCCTCAACAATAAATTCTCTCCAGGTTTTTTAACTTCTTCCTCCCAGGTCTGGGAAGCACTGGAAGGACATGAAGGCCCTAACCTTTTGTTTTCCCAAGCCATTATCCATTAGGAATTCCACGGATTAAATTCCTCTCCATAATTTCCCCCCCATTTTCTGATTCTTTTGGAAGAAGACAGAACTTGGGTGCTGCTTGCATTTCTTCCCTTCTTCCATCCTCTGGTTCTGGAGATGTCCCAGCTCCCAGCTTCCCCTGAGGACTTACGGATGCACTGGAGGGTGGGGTCGGTCCAGCGGGGCTCGGAGCCATTCCAGAGGATGCACTGGATAAGGCTGGAGGTCCCAGCTTTCCGTTTGTATCCGGGTTGCAGGAGAAGCGCAGGCGGGAGTTCAGCTCCGTGCGATTCCGCGTCGATGTGAGCGTTGGCCACGGCCTTGGGGGGCTGCAGTGCACGGGATGGGAAAAAAAACATGGAAATCACAACAGGGAGATCAGACAACCTCTGGCTGTGCTGTGGTAAGATCCCCACTCCTTGTGAGGCTGTCACAAGGGTGTTTGGGTGAAGGAAGAGACGAGATCTTTGACTCCATTACAGAAGGCTTGATTTATTATTTATGATATATACATATACTATACTATACTAAAAGAAAAGGAAAGGAGAGTTTCCAGAAGCTGCTAAGCTACATAAGAACAGAAAAGAAAGAAGAATATGATAACAAAGGAGCTCTCTCCGACTCTGTCCGAGAGAATTCAGCCTGGATTGGCCCACTAGTAAAAACATCCAAGGATGGGCCAATCCAGACTGGCCTGTGCGCATTCCACACCAGCAGATAACCTATTGTTTATGTCTATCTCTGAGGCCACAGATTCTCAGAAGGGAAAATCTAAGGAAAGGATTTTCAACAAAGAGCATGTCTGCGACACACTCCTCATCCTGGAAGTGTCCAAGGCCGGGTTGGATGGGGCTTGAAGCAGCCTGGATAGAGGAAGGTGTCCTGTCCATGGTGGAACATGGAATGAGGTGATCCCCAAATTCCTTCCACCCAAACCTTTCCATGATGCTTAGAAATCCTGCCTAGGGTGGAATATAGGGATTTATCCATCCTGCAAAAATAAAGGGACCTCGTGCCTGGCCAGGGGATGGAGAAAGGGAAAGATATTCACAGAACAA
>NDFG01000649.1:200-15746 GCA_002167245.1 Sporophila hypoxantha | reverse complement strand
CAGTTACCCACAGCCATTTCCAGCAGGAATTCCCAGTTAGCCACATCGCCATTACCGCGCTCCGAGGAACTCCCAGTTAAGCATCCCAGTACAATTCCAGCAGAATTCCAGTCCTCCACAGCCCATTCCTCGATCCAGTAGCCCCAGCAATCTCCCAGTTTCAACACCGAATCCCACTTAATCCAGATTCATCTGGAAATGTCCAGTTATATGAATAATTAATTATATAATATTATTGCCGTTGAAAAATTTACTTGATTTATTATTATTTCATTACTAACTTTGACTGTCCTTATTATTAATTTATTTTTGGAAATCACATACTATTTGTAGATTTAATCATTAATTTAATCAACAGTACTTATATTACTTTTATATTTGACTATAATTAATTAATATCTATTATTTATTGCAAATTGTAATAGGGAATTAATTGTTTATTGGCTTATTATTATTTAATTTTAGATCCTCTTATATTATTTTTTTATTATTATTTATCTTATTATTTTAGATTTAACTTTCCAGCTAAATAGTATTATTTTATATTTAAAGTGACTTTTTACAATCTATACTGTATTATTGATTTTGAATTTAAATGTATTAGACTATCATTATAACATTTATCATTTTACACATATTCAATTTTAAATTTATATTTTATTTAGTTAATTTAATTTATATTTTTGTATTAAAATATTTATAGTTTCGGTGATTTTATCCTGTATACTGTTAATTTTTATTTACATTCCCTGGTTATTACTTAATTCATTATCTTTATTCTTATTATTTGTAATTTAGTAATTAATCATTAAATTTATATTTTAATATATTAGTCTATTTATTTTATTGTTAAATTTAATATTTTTATTTAATATTAATTTATTTTATTATAAATTAAACATTTACATTCATTTATTTTATTCTGCTACTATCTTACATAGTTAATTTTTATTCTCTTAGTAGTTAATATTTAGCTGCTGTTATTCAATTTAACATATTTCCATTATTAATTGAATTTTAGGAAATAAAACATCATTATTTTTTGGGAAAATGAAGTTAAATATTGATTTTCCGAGCACTAGAATTTTCCGATTTATAATAAATTAATTTACACGTTAATTTTCATTATTTAATGTTATGTGAGTCTATAATATTATTAAACAAATTAATATTTTCCCAATGTAATGAAGATATTTTCTAATTATAATTAAATTAGAATTAAATTTATATTTTAATTGTATTTGATTATATATCATATTTTACTATAATATTGTTTAATATAATTCAGTAAATATTATTTATATTTAATAATAATGGTATTTGATATTATATTAATGTTATATTAATATTTGTTATATTAAATACATATTACCTACTATAAAAAAACAATATTATATAGAAATATAATAATATAGAATACCATAATATATAATATATAATATTGTTAATGTAATAATAATAAATATAATATATATAATACATAATAATATATATATAATAATATATTTATGGTATAATATGGTAAATTATCGTAAAAATATGGTATAATTATAATGTAGATATAACATGGTAATAATATATATAGATATAATATCTAATAAATAATATATAATAATATAAAAAATATATATACTATAATATACAAATATACAATATGGTATAATATGGTAATAATATAATATAGATATATATAGATATAACATGGTAATAATGTAATGTATGTAATATGTCATTATTATTCCAGATTGAATTAATGACTATTCTTATTAACATAATTAATTATTGAATAATTCCAGATTGAATTCTGGGAAGGCCCGGGGATCCCTGTGAATCCCCATTCCAGCTCACCCCTCTGGTTCCCTCCAGCAGGGTTTTGCTGCGGATCCCTTTGCACAACATCCAGGATCGTGGTCCGCACGTAGGCGATCTCGGGGCCGAACCTGAAACTCTGGAAAACCACTGGATCAGCAGGAAAACCAGAAGGAATTCTTGGAATCTCTAAAAGATTCTATCTATATGGAATATATGGTGATTCCCAGCAATCTTCTGGACTGTTTTTCCATGTCAAAAGCATCAAAATCCCTCCCCAACATTCCTGGAATCTTGGTTTCTGAAGACCTTCTGGAGAACTTTCCTCTTGGAAAAAGCAATCAAAATCTCTCCAAAATATTCTGGAAGATCTGGGTCTATTCTTTTACAATCAATGAATTGCCAATTTCCCACCAACCTCACTAGGAACATTATTTTTTTTCCTGGAAAAGGCACCAAAATCCCCAAAATACTCCTGGACAATCCTGGTCATGGCAGGGACACCTCCCACTGTCCAGAGCTGCTCCAGCCCCAGTGTCCCAGCCTGGCCTTGGCATGCAGGGATGCAGGGGCAGCCCCAGCTGCTCTGGCATTCGCAGCCCAGCTGGGAATTCATCAATTGCCAAGATCGCCATCCATAGCCCCACAATGCTAAGTTTTTCCATGGATCTGGGATTTATCCATGGAAACGCTGCCTTACCTGGTCAGGTAGTATACACGTGGGTGTTGAGGCCCAGGTACAGGGGTTGACAAGCCCCTGGAAGGTGTAGATCTGCTGGTTGACGGTCTCCCACCAGGATTTTCCCACATTTTGGGATTGCACAATATCCACATGGCTGTGAGGGGAAAAAAAATGGATCATGAAGGAAGAACTGCTCAACCCAAGGGAAAGCTCAGTTGGGATCATGAGGGTCCAAACAAGGAAAAGCTCCGTTGAATCATGAGGAAGAACTGTCAAACTCAAGAGTAAGGCTCAATTAGAAGAACCACTATTCAAAATCCCATTTGGATCATGAGGAAGAAACCTGCTTCCAAACCAAGGGAAAGCTTCAGTTGGGATCATGAGGGAAGAACCTGCTCCAACCAAGAAAGCTCAGTTGGATCTGAGGGAAACGCGTACGAACCAAGGAAAAGCTCAGTTGGGATCTTATGAGGGAAGAACCTGCTCCAAACCCAAGGAAAAGCTCAGTTGGGATCATGAGGGAAGAACCTGACTCCAACCCAACCAAGGAAAAGACCAAGTTTGGATCATGAGGGTCTAAATCCAAGGAAAAGCTTCAGTATGGATCATGAGGAAGAATGAAGACCTGGCTGGTGGGGTCTCCCACAGGATTTCCCACAGTTTTGGGATTGCACAAATATCCCGTGCTTGTGAGGGAGAAAAAAAAATTGGATCATTGAGGAAGAACCTGCTCTAATCCAAACCCAAGGAAAAGCTCAGTTGGATCACAAGGGAAAAACCTACTCCAAACCCAAGGAAAGCTCAGTATGGATCATGAGGGAAGAACCTGCTCCAAACCCAAGGAAAAGCTCAGTTGGGATCAATGAGGGAAAGAACCTCTCCAAACCAAGGAAAAGCTCAGTTTGGGATCATGAGGGTCAAATCCAAGGAGAAGCTCAGTATGGATCATGAGGGAAGAAACCTGCTCCAAACCCAAGGAAAAGCCCAAGTTGGGGATCATGGGGTCTAAATCAAGGAAAAGCTCAGTATGGATCATGAGGAAGAACCTGCTCCAAATCCAATGGAAAAGCCAGTTTGGATCATGAGGGAAGAACCTGCTCCAAACAAAGGAAAAGCCAGTTTGGATCATGAGGGAAGAACCTTGCTCCAACCCAAACCCAAGGAAAAGCCCAGTTTGGGATACATGGGGGTCTAAATCCAAGAAGAAGTTCAGTATGGATTCATGAGGGGAAGAATGGAAGAAACCTGTGCTGGTGGGGGTCTCCCACCAGGATTTTCCCACACTTTTGGGATTTGCACAATATCACAAATGGCTGTGAGGGGAAAAAAATTGGATCATGAAGGAAGAACCTGCTCCAATCCAAACCCAAGGAAAAAGCTCAGTTGGAAATCATGAGGAAGAACCTGCTCCAAACTTCAAGATAAAGCTCAATTAGGAAGAACCTGTTCAAAATCCAGTTTGGATCACGAGGGAAGAACCTGCTCCAAACCCAAGGAAAAGCTCAGCTGGATCATGAGGGTCTAAATCCAAGGAAAAGCTCAGTTGGATCATGAGGGAAGAACCTGCTTCAAATCCAAGGAAAAGCCCAGTTTGGATCATGAGGGAAGAACCTGCTCCAAAGCCATGGAAAAACTCCGTTTGGATCATGAGGGTCCAAATCCAAAGAAAAGCTCAGTATGGATCATGAGGGAAGAACCTGCTCCAAACCCAAGGGAAAGCTCAGTTTAAATGTCAAACCTGAGGGAAAAATTAGTTTAAATTCTGAGTATTTAGGTTGAGATACTTCCATCACATTTCTGAGTACATGGAAATCCCCTCTGGAAGTGGGATTGGAGCTCCAGCTCCTGGAATAACTCACCTGGAGTGCAATCCTGGGCTTCATCCACAAAAATGGCATGGTAGCCCGAGAGCTGAGGCTTGCTGAGCTGCCAAAGTTTCAAATATCCTGAGGGAAAAAATCAGGAATTTCAAGGACAGGGAAGATCCACCAGGACCTTTAAAACAAATCCCTTTTTTCTTTTTTTAATTTTGGTTGTTTTGTGATGTTGTTTTGGTTGTTCTTCTGGCTTCACTTCCTGTTTGGAATTTCCACATTTGGAAGGGTTGCAAAAAATCTCTGGCAGCCCAAATTTGATGATTCCAAGTTTCTTAATGCCCACCAAAAATTCCAGTAAAAAGGTTTTTCCCAGTTACCTCCAGTACTATCCAGAGGAAAGGATGTGCTGGAAGCAACTTCCAAATTTTGTGCTTGATTTTTAGCCATTAAAAATGGGAATATCCTTAAAYTTTGCACATTTTTATCCTAATGGGAGCACAAATTCCTTTTATGTATTTTATAAATACATATAAAATGAAAAATTGAGCCAGAGGGATATTCTCTGGTGAGCCATTGGCAGGAAAAAAAGGATTTTCTCCGTCTGGATGCTCAGCCAGAAGCATTCATTGATTTTTCCACCTCCAAATCCCTTTTTCCCAAGGGATTTTCCATCTCTTTTACCATCACAAGTCATCAGGTATTTCTTCTCTACATCTCCATCCAGCTTCTTCATGTTGTGCCAAATCTCTTTGGCCTCTTCCACATTGATCTAAAATGAGAAAACAGAAGGATTGGGATAAAATCATGGAATAAAAATAAAATTATGGAATGGTTTGGGCTGGAAAGGGTGTGAAAGCCCATCCAGTCCCACCCCATCCATGGACAGGTGACATTTATCCCTATCCCAGACTGCTTCCAGTCCTTCTCTTGGACATTGACAGGGATGCAGGGGCAGCACCACGCCTTTGCCTCTGGCAATCCAGCCGCGCGCAGACCACGAGGGAATTCGGTCCTATGGATGCCGAAGACGGCCCATCCATGTCTGCCCCTCTGTAGGTGGAGCCCTTCCCAAAAAAAACCCAGATCCTTTTTTTCCCATCCCAAGCAGCTCCTCATATTCCACAAAGATTTGTGAGGAAGATTGCTGGAACGTATATTTTAGGGAAAACAGGGATTATCCATTTTTTCCCAAACATCAACATCTTCTTCCCAATCTTTTGATTCCTCATCCCGAAAACACCTTTGGGATTTTTCCTCCCAACCTTTTTGATCTCTTCCTCTCCCATCCTTTTGATTTTCAATCACAGTGTTTTGATTCTTCCTACCTACACCATCGTTTGGAATTCTTCCTCCTTCCCAATATTTTGATTCTCCTCCTCCTAACCTTTTGCTTTCTTCTCCGCCAATGATTTTTAATTTTTCCTCCTCCTCCCAATCTTTTGATTTTCCTCCTCCCAACCTTTTGATTTTCATCCCAATTCCTTTGGAATGTTGCACCAGCCTCTGACTTTCTTCCAAAGCTCAGGAGTTGACCCCAACCCTTATCTCTCTGATGAATTTGTTTATTCCCACAATCCCAAATTTCAGATGAACACAGAGAAGATCTCTTTCCGATCAACATTTTGGGAAATGGGAATAAAACATGAATTATTTTATGAAATATGGAATGCTTTGGGTTGGAAGGGACCTCGCAAGCCCATCCAGCGTGGCCACCCCCACCAACTGAGCAGGAAACATTTCCACTATCCCTAGACTTCTCCCAAACCCCACATCAATGAATCCAACCTGGCAGAAAAATTCCAGAAGGTCCATCACCAAACTCACCCTCTTTTCCTGTGGGCTCACTTGCTCGCATGATTTCGGTCAATGAGTGTTTTTGAACACAGGGGCAATCTGTGCTCTCACAGATCTGCCTGCATCTGAGGAGGAGAAGAAGTTTCCCAAGGTTGGGAGATTACAGGAACCGTTTTCCCTCTTACAAACAGGGATTGGCCCTCCCTGTTCCGGAGGAGGAGGGCGCACTGATGAGAATTAACAGAACAGATCTGTTGGAGAAATTCAGCTGCCTTTCCACTTTGTAGCTGATGCAGAGGGACAAAAAAAAAAGGACAAAAAAAACCAAAAAAAAGACCAGAAAAAAAAAAAGAAAGACAAAAAAAAAGACAAAAAAAAAAAAAAAAAGAACAGGAAAAAAAGACAGGAAAGAAAAAGACATTAAAAAGGAAAAAAGAAGACAAGGGAAAAAGAACAAGGGAAAAAAGAAAAAGACAAGGGAAAAGAAAACGGATAGAGAAAAAAAAGACAGGAAAAAAAAAAAGCAAAAAAAGACAGAAAAGACAGAAAACAAAGGAAAAAAAGATGGGAGCAAAAAAAAAAACAGGAAAAAAAAAAAAGGGAAAGTTTAAGAACCACAAACAGAAAATCCCGTTTTTTTTTTTCTCTTTTTTGGTGGCAACTATCCCCCTAGAAAAAGCTTTGAGCTTCTCATAAATCCAATTCATATCCTACTAATGGTCAAAATCTTTAAATCTGCACAGATTTGTCCTGGTGGAGAGCACAAATATGTGTGTTTTGGATTTTTATACATTTTAGAGATGGAAAATTGAGCTCATCCCTGGAATTCCAGAGTGTTTGCAGAGCCAGGGAATGGGATTTCCCTCTTTTTCTAGGTCATGGCTCATTTTCCTTCCTACCCCCAGCTTAAATGTGCCAGAATTGGACAGAAACTGGATCATGAAAACAGCTCAGGATAAGGAAATTGATCCTGTGGAAAAGGAACTGATCCTTAGGAAAAGCAGCACTTGGAGCAGTTGTAGCKTTCCAGTGGGAATGAGAAGTGGGAAAACCTCACTCCCAGTGGATTTCCACCTCCCTATGAGGAGCTCCTTGGCTTTGGGGTGCTCCCATGGATGCTAAAATCCCTGGAGCATCCCACTGCATCCATCTGGAAACCARAAATGATAAATTTCCCCCCATTATTTGTGCTGCCTCAAATCCTGGAAGTTTCCCTCAAAACCACTTCCCTGCTTCCACAAAGGAATTGGAATTCCCCACTCACCGTCTSCCAATGCTTCCAAAAGCCAAGGAGTGGAAGGTCTTGCAGGTGACATTCTTTGGGAAAACCATTTTCCCCTTCTCTGCCACAGCTTTGTTAAAAGCCAGGTAAAGGAATTTCAGCTCTGAGAATTTCTCTGCGTACTTCACCAAGGTCGAGGTTTTCCCTGTGCCTGGAGAGGAGAGGAAAAGAAGGAATAAAATAAAAATAAGGAATAAAATATCCATGGTCAAGAATGAATTATTCCACGTTTTAATTTTTTTACACCTCCTTCTCCTGCTGTCCCATCTCCAATATTCCACTTCACACCTGATTTCAGAGAACCAGGGAATTATTTGGGTTGGCAAAGTTCTTTAAGGTCAAGCCKAACCATTCCCAGCACTTCCAAGGCCATCCATGTCRCCAAGTGCCACATSCACAGGGTTTTTAAATCCCTCRAGGAATGYGGACTGCARCCCTGCCTGGGCAGCTGAGCCAGGGCTGGATAAGCCTTTGCATGGAGGAATTGTCCCAATGTCCAACCRAAACCTTCCCTGGCACAGCTTTAGGAACTGCTCACTCCAGTGTGGATCCAGTCCTTCAGGAACTGCTCCCTTTTCCATGGGGTCAGTCCTTCAGGAACTGCTCCAGCCTGGATCCCTTTATCCATGGGTCATGGGTTCAGTCCTTCAGGAAACTGCTCCCTTTTCCCAATGGAGGTCAGTTGCTTCAGAAACTGGCACTTTTTCCATGGGCTCAGCTCCCTGCAGGCAACTGCTCCAACATGGATTCCCTTTATCCATGGGGTCAATGCTTCAGGAACTGCCCTTTTCCGATGGGGTCAATCCTTCAGGAACTGCTCCCTTTTAATCATGAGGGTCAGTCTTCAGGAACTGCTCCAGCCTGGATCCTTTTTTTCCATGGGGTGAGTCCTTCAGGAACTGCTTCTTTTTCTATGGGCTCAGTCCTTCCAGGAACTGCTCCAGCCTGGAATCCCTTTATCCATGGGCTCAGTCTTCAAGGAACTGCTCCAACACGGATCCCCTTTTCCATGGGGTCAGTGCTTCAAGGAATTACTCCAGCCTGGATCCCCCTTCCATGGGCTCAGTCCCTTCAGGAAACTGCTCCCTTTCCACAGGGTCCATGCCCTTCAGGAACTGCTCCTTTTCCATGGCTCAGTCCTTCCCCAGGAACTGCTCAACATGGATGCGCCCTTTTTCCATGGGGTCAGTCCTTCAGGAACTGCTTCCTTTTTTCCCATGGGGTCAGTCCCTCAGGAACTGCTCAAGCCTGGATCCCTTTTCATGGGCTCCCGTCTTCCAGGAACTGCTCCCTTTTCATAGGGTCAGTCCTTCAGGAACTGCTCCAACATGGATCGCCTTTTTACCATGGGTCAGTTCTTCAAGGAATTACTCCAGCCCTGGATCCCTTTATCATGGGCTCAGTCCTTTCAGAACTGCTCCAGCCTGGATCCATTTATCCATGGGCTCAGTCCTTCAGGAACTGCTCCCAGCCTGATCACAACTTATCCATGTGCTCAGTCCTTCAGGAACTGGCTTTCAAATATAGATCCCTTTTTCATGGCTCAGTCCCTTCAGGATCTTGCTTCGCTCCAGGGGTTCCAGGAAACCGTCTAACTCCAGCATCTGGAGCATCTCCTCTTCTCCTTTCTCAAACTCGGGAAATCTGTTAGGGCCTTGTTCCACAATTTTCCCATTCCTCTCCTCCTCTATTTTTATTGTGCCTCCATTTTTGGGCAGGTTTTCCCTTCAATTTGTGGTATCCCAGAGGCACAAATTTGATCTTCAATTGGGATCTCACAATTCCTCAGACAGAGGACCAAGGAGGGAAGAAGCAGACTGGGCAAATTGTCCAATGCATTTTCCAACATTTTTGGGCTCTTACCTGCAAATGCCACTTTATTTCACTGTTTGGCCAGGTTCAATTTTGTGACTCATAAAATCCTCTGCTGTTCATGGGTCAGTCTGACATCAAAGCCAATCCACTAAAAAAACAGGGGAAAAATTCCAATCACACAGTTGGAAAGGAAATATTAATCCTTTAAAAATTCTAAAACAAACCAATACCGCACTTAAAGAAATTAACAGGGAAATCAGGGATTGATTGATCCCATCCGCAACCTTGGTTACTGGGAAAAGGAGAAAAGATGGAATAAGAAAATACTGGAGATAAAATAAAAATCATAGAAAGATTCTTTATGGTGAATAAAGGGATACATCACTACTACAAACAAAGGAAAAATATATTTTTGAGGGACCCAGCTGTGCCTTTAAAGAATGAAATTTGGCACCTCAAGCTCAATTAAAACCAGTTTATCTTCTGTTAGACTTCAGTGGATGGAATGAAATTTATCACCATTCCTTTTCAGGTGAGGATAAGGAAATTCAATTATTCATCCAGCAGCTGAAAAGGAACCCAGCCTTGTATCTCTCCACAGGCCAGGGAAGTGTAAATTCTTATAAATAAATTCCTTATTTATTGGAGAGCTGTGAATGTGTTGGAGGCTCTGGAATGCTTGAAAATTTGAAGCTTATCCTGTAGCTGACAGACCTGACTCACAGGAAAACATTACATTTGACCTAAGGTGTGGAGAAGACTTCCAAAATTAATTAATAAAACTGAGATTAGAAGTGTGTAGTTAATTTTAGAAGTGTGTAAAATAATCACTAATAGAAAACTTTAAGACTTTAAGTTTTAAAATATAATAATATGTAAAAACTAAAAATGAAAAGTTTTTAAAGACAGTAACTAAATCCTTTCCTTTTACCTTCTTCTTCATGAGTTTAAAATAATGGTTTTTTGTAATTTAGACAAAAAAGTCCACATTACAAACCAAAGTATTAGTATTATCTTAAAAGTAAAGAATAATTGAAAGTATATTTCTTAATTAAATAGTGTATATCTAAAAAAACCTTATATAAAAAATTAGTTACTCAATCTTATAACTTATTAGTAAAATATTATAAAACTCACAACTTAATAATAAAATAAAAAATTATAATTATCTAAACCTAACCACAAAATACCATCTCTAACACTTCATCCAACCTTAACAAAACAAAAAAGAAAAACCCCAACAATCAAAAGCAGGAATGTTCCCCTGGAGCAGGGAATGGCTCCAGGGAGAGCTTTCCAGCACATTCCAGGGCCTGCAGGGGCTCCAGAAGAGCTGCAGAGGGATCTGGGGACTAAGGCCTGCAAGGGACAGCACCCAGGGAATGGCTCCCACTGCCAGAGGGCAGGCATGGATGGGATCTTGGCAATGAGGAATTCCTGGCTGGGCTGGAATTGAGCAGAGCAAGCTGGGGCTGCCCTGCATCCCTGCAATGCCCAAGCCAAAGGCTGGAGCAGCCTGGGAATGTGGGATGTGGAGAATGGGATGGGGTTTGAAGGTCCCTTCCACCCCAAACTGCCTCTGGGATTCTGGGATTTTGGGACACTCAGAATCCATCCCGAGGGATTTTTATGGAAGTTGGGGATGGAAAAGGGAAAGGGAGACCCTTCCGGAGCCCTGAGGTTCCCAGTGAAGCCCCCAGATCCCAAAAATTTCCTTCCTAGAAGGATCGGGGTGGGGATGGATCCAATCCCAGGCTGGGAGAAGCTAGGGAATGGAGGGATCCACTGGGAACGGGAGACTGGGGTGGGATTTTGGGAAGGGATTCCAGAGGCAAGCTGGGGCTGCCCCCTGATCCTGGGATGTTCCCAAGGTTGGACCACTGGGGCTGGAGGCAGCCTGGGGACAGGGGAGGTGTCCCTGCCATGGCAGGGGTGGCACTGGGTGATTCCAAACCACTTCTATTGATTCGCAAACCATACCCATGATTCCCAGAAATAGGGACCCAGAGGGAATTTTAAAAACTCAAGCACTCCAATTTTTAAAACAGATCTAAGGCCCCATCCTGATTTTCCATCTGAGAATTCACAGGAAGGTGGTGAGCCAGCAGGATCAGCTGTGACTGATCCACCTCCCACCTTTTCCTGCTTGTGGAATATTTGGAATATTTGCTGCTCACGTCGCATGGAAATTGCTCAGCATGCCACGCTTGGATCACCTGGGACTCAAATCCATTCTTCCCTCTTCTCAGAGGCCTGCACAATTCCCAGAGGCATTTTCCGATCCAGATACAAACAATAGAAAATATTGTAGTGAATGCCTGGAAGAAAAATAAAGGAATAAAACAGGAATTACTGAGAAAATAATTTAATATATATAAATATATATTAATTGTATATAATATATAATAATATATATGATATATTATATATCAGGATAATTATATAATAATTATTATACACTAATTATATATAATAATATATAAATAATTATAATATAATATTATATCTTATAATAATAATAATATCATTATATTTTAATTATATATTAATATATATTATATATATATTATTTATAATAATATATATATTATATACAATAGTTAATATAATCATTATATTACATAATATAGAATAATATATTAATTAATAACAAATTAAACCTCTTTTTCAGCCAACTTAAACACCACCAAATAACTTGGATAATTTAAAAAAAAAAAGCCTCTAAGCTCTGCAGGAAATGCATGAATAATTAAAAGGTTCTTTAAATAATTCTGCCTGCCAGGTTGTATTCCAGGGTCTTCCCATGCCAAACATGAGCTTGGGATCAGAGTCCAGGGGAATAATTCTGCTCTCCTGACAGCACAATTTAACCAACAGAGCTGGGGCTGGGGACGCTCACAGGGAATTTGGGACCTGATTTGGGGCCTTTTAGAGTGAAGCAGTTTTTTGGTTTAGAAGGTTTTAGGGGAGATTTTTAACTCTGGATAACAATTCTTAGTGGTTTTTCAACTGCAGAGGGAAAAAGAGATCCTTTGGTTTTAACTGTGTTGACAACAATTGTTTAAATAACCTGGATTTTTCCAGAGCAGGGTTTCTCCCACTGTGGTTCTCCTCTTTAGGGCAAGTTTTTGTCTTTTCTTCTGCCCCTCCAGGACACCATTTTGTGTTTCTCATTCAAGATTGGACCCTCAGACTCATTAATTACTGCAAACAGCAACCAGGCCATATTCCTCCAGGACACATTTCTTCTTATTCTCCCAGGAGTGAATTCGCACTTTTTCTGATCTGGCTTGTCCAAGGGAGATGGAAATTCTTAAATCCCTGAGATTGTGTGACCTGCCACATTTCCTGGCAGGTATTAATGACTTTTATCCAGCAATTAATCATCATTAACATCCTAACAAAGATCCCAAGTTTTCCCTCAGGATGAGCCTTTCCCTGCTTTCCAGTCCCTCAGAACTCAACAGCTTCAAAGCCATCTAATTCCTGGATATTTGCATTTTCCACTCCAGTTCTTCCCAATTTTCTCCAAGAAAGGAATTTCCCCTGTGTCCTTCATCTTATCCCCACTGCAAATACCTGAGGGATCCCGAAGGAATCTCTGCGCAGATCCTTTTTTCTTTTTTGGAACAAAAGGATCAATTAGGGAAGGGAGCTCCTAGGACTTGGAATGGAGTAACATAAATCATTTTGGGGAGGTAATAAAAAACATTAAAATTATAGGAGCTTGAGGCAGGAGGAGTCTTTTAAATATCCCGCTTTATTTGGGGAAAAATTGGAGTTTTTTTTGATTATGATATCCTGAAAAGGAGTGACAAGGATAAGGGGAAATGCAGAGGGGATGGGATAGATGGGAAATTGGGAAGGAATCCTGGCTGGGAGGGTGGGGGAAGCACTGGAATGACTCCTAGAGAGCCCTGGAAGCTGCCTGCATCCCTGGAAGTGTCCAAGGCCAGGCTGGAGATCCCAAATCCCCTGGGAACTGCATGGGTTTGAAACTCAAAGTTGGAGAGAACCTCAGAGTACCTTGCAAGGGGCCTAAAGGGGGCTCCAGGAGAGAGACTTTTTGGAATAAAGGATGGACACAGGGGAATGGCTTCAGACTGGATTAAGGGGAGATTTGGATGGGAAACTTGGGAAGGAATTCCAGAGAAACCTCAGGCTGCCCATCTCTGGAACAATCTAAAGACGGACTGGAACAACCTGGGGATGCTGGGGAAAGTGCCCAGGAATGGTAATGGAAGCTCTGACTGCTGGGATTGAGGGATATTGAAAATTCAAAGTTGGGATGAGATCTCAGAGCCAGACTTCAGGGCCTGCAGGGGCTCCAGGAGAGCTGCAGAGGACTGGGGACAAGCCTGCAGGGACAGCACCCAGGGAATGGCTCCCAACTGCCAGATGGGCAGGCCATGGATGGGATCTTGGCAATGAGGAATTCCTGAGGCTGGGCTTGGGAATCTGCCAGAGCAGCTGGGGCTGCCCCTCATCCCTGCAATGTCCAATTAAGGATTGGAGCAACGCTGGCATAAGGGGAGGTGTCCCTTGGAATGAGCTTGGAAGGTCCCCCTTCCACCCAAACTGCTCCTGGCTCTGGGATTTGGGACACTCAGAATCCATCCTGAGGGATTTTTATGGAAAATGGGGATAGAAAGAGAGGAAACAGGGAAGGGAGACCCCTAAAGGTTTGCTGAGATTCAAGTGAAGGCCCTGGGTCCATGGAAAATGTCCTTGGAGAGGAGATGGATCCAATGTCAGGCCTGGGAGAGGCTGGGAAATGTTCGCCGCTGGAGAAGGGAAAGGCTCCAGGGAGAGCTTTCAGCACATTCGCAGGGCCTGCAGGGGCTCAGGAGAGCCAGAGGGAATGGGGACAAAGGCTGCAGGGACAGCACCAGGGAATGGCTCCCCCACTGCCAGAGGCAGGCATGGATGGGATCTTGGCAATGTGGAATTCCCAGAGCAGCTTGGCAGCTCCTCATCCCTTGGAAACATCTGAGGCTGGACTGGAGCACTCCTGGCGGATGGTGGAAGTGCCTGGGGATGGAATGGGAAGCTCCTGACCTGTTTGGAGATGGGAATGCTCTTGTTCCTCAATGGCCAGGAGCAGCGTGGCCATGCAGTGCAGCAACCGTCGGTGAACCTTTGCGACAGCAAGGGCCAGCTCCGAGCGGGGGCTCCTGAAACATCCCAGGAGCCTCTGGAATTGTCACCAAACACCATCAGAGAACAAGAACCATGACAGCAAAGATGGCCCACATTCTTTCTCTGCTGGGGGAAGGACAAGGAAAACACAGCAAAAAGCCTTGGAGAGCTTTCCAGGAAAATCTCACTAGGAGGGTGGAAAAAATTCTGTTGAGGAGCTTGTTAAATCCTAAATTGATCCTTGAGAAGGCTGACCTGGAGCAGATGGCTGGGCAGAGTTCCAGAATGAAGCAGGGATTTAGGAAAAGGATCTCCTCATAGGATGCACCTGGGCAGCACCAGAGCCCAGCCAGGCCTGCACCCAAGATGAACGCAAAATGGCCCAAATGCACGAGCGCTCCGGGTCTCGTCCCTGGGATCAGTTCTGGCTCCATTTGCATCTTGCACTTCATTGTCCATTCCAGCGTTTAGCCCCCTGCCAGTCCCACCCTGCTTGTTTTTTCTCTCTGCAGCCCACGGTGTTGTGCTCCTGGGCTGAGATTTGGGTCATTTGGTTCCTTGGTGCCCCAGACTGGAGCAGGAATTGTTTGTCTCCCTGCTCTGTTGCACAGCAGCTCAACCATCCATAATATGAAGCCCAGACCCACACACAAAGCAAGCACAGAAAATGGGAATAATATAAAAAGCCAACCCTGAGGCATCATTGTCAGCCCAAAATGAATCCACAAATAACACCTCCAGAGGGAGGAGTTTGGGAATACAGGAGGGCAGGAGTGAACCTCAACAGTTTTGTAGGATGGTTTAAAAAGGGAGGAGCACATCCCACAATTTTGGCATCCTGTCGCACACCTTATCCATCCAAATTTATGGGAGGCTTAATCTATATAAGGAAAAACTGTGATTCCACACACAAACGTGGGCTGAAGGTCAGAATCCCAGGAGGGGATATAGAGTGAGTGGAGAAGGAAGAGAGGGTGCTGCCTTTCCAGGCACTTTTTTGTGGATTTAGGGATCATTACCCTTCACAGCTGTTTGTTCTGTGAAACCAAAACCCACAAAAGAAAGCGTCACACGGGGTTTTCCGTCATAAGAATCCATTCGTAGAACAAGCATAACACCTGATCTATGTACACGACCCTGAGGCAAAAGGGAATATTGTTAAAAACAACCAGAAATTTAAGAGTGAAATAAAAGAAGTTAAGACGATC
>NDFG01000645.1:25596-55310 GCA_002167245.1 Sporophila hypoxantha | reverse complement strand
AAGCGAGCCTTGATTTTGTGAGACGTGAAAAATAATGCGTTCCTGTCTCAGGAAATGTTTTTTTCCCTCTGTGCGGAGCGTTCACCAGGTGTTTGAACAGCACCATTCTCCCCACCCTCTTACTGAACCCAATATGCAGAGTTCATATTTTTTTTCTTTATTGCTTCCAAACGTGTTTGGCCTCGCTCAAGAGTCGAACCTTCTTGATTGCTGTTTCATGGCTCTTGAAGACCAAAGAGAGCTTGGCCCCAAAACAAAAACATCATGAAAGGAGCTGCAAATTTTCCCCTTACGTAACCCCCTCCCAAATAAATTTAACTTAATGCCCAACCCAACTTTGTTGCTGTTTGAGATTTTAGGAACATTCTGAGCAGTTGGGGCAAAAACGTGTCCTGGCTCTGTCCATGTTAGCAGTGCACTTGGAGGAGAACAAATAAGAGCAGCTGGAATATTGCGGGATTTTAGGCACATTATGGAGGTAATTTTCTGCTCAACTTCAGAACTAGATTGTCTTCTGTCGCCAACTAGATGCGGTCTTTGTTATTGAATGAGTTGAACCATTACTTTTCCCATGTAAATATTGGATGCGCTCTCAAAGGATCCAAAGCCCTAAAGGTTTGATGTTTTCTCCCTTTCTTTCCACCCCTGAGCTGTGGAAGTGCCCTTTATATTGGAATTTTTGGTGCTTTTTCCAAGGCCCTGAGCCCAGGAAGCTTCATGGGTGATGTGATGGGCACCAGAATTCCCCCCAACCCTCGTGCACCCCTTGTGCAAGCTCCTGGATGAGTGTGGTGGGCCATCGAAAGGCTTGGTGGTCGGTGGCAACACAGCCACCTTTGGGGTGGGTTAAAATACTTTCATGTTTCTTTCTTTGTTCTTTAATGAACTTTAAATTTATGAAACATCTTTCCATGACTCTCAACATCAAGCTGAACAACCAGGTTGCCTGTGGATGATTTGGGAAGTCCACTGCTGGGCTAGGATGTAGCTCCCCCCAGCTCTCTGTGGAGGCATTCCCATCAATTGCTGTGTGGCTCAGTGTTGGTCCACTTAAAGTCCAAAACTTTGGCTGGATTTCTGGGGGTTCCTTTTTTCCCAGGGGATTTTCAAGGAACTTTCCACTGCCCTATTGTAAAATAAAACTAAAGGCAACACTTGTTCCTGGCCTTCTGACAATCCTGATCATTGAAGCTTGCCCTGCTGAAGGGAGGGCAAGCAAATCCCCATTTCCAATGTCCTAAAATATGGAACATTTCAGGTTACCTGCAAAAAAAATAATAATTTATTTTTCGTGAATTACCTTAATGAGGACAACGTGAGCTTCCTCCTGCTTCCTGCTGTGCGTATCGCTCCAGGTGTTTTCTGCTCCCTTTACCTTGCCTGTTTTTCCTGCAGAACCTATTTCCTTTTCTATTGGAATCTTCCACCTCCACACAAGGGAAGACGTTTTGGGTGTCAATTCCTTGGGACCCCACAGCTCTCTCCAAGGCCCACAATAATCTTCTCATGCTCCCCTTGCCAGAGTTGTAATTCCAGGACGAGTTTCAAAGAGATTTTCATGCCAGGGATCCTTGAGTCCAACCCTCGCCAAAATCTGCAAAAGCAACAGATCTGGAGCATCTCAGGACTCAAGTTCAAAAAATTTCGGCTTGAATTTGTGTGAATTTGAGAAATGCAAAGCGATGGCCTCTTTTTTTGTCCCTCTGTTTTTTTTCTTTATTTCCCTACACATACAAAGGCATGATCCCTCTTATTCAAGAACCATCTTACATTTTTTAATTTTTTATTTTGGAGTTAATGCCATTGTGTTTTAATGTGTTCCCGTCCTGCTCCCCTGCATTTAAATCATCCTTGTGTTTTGCACGTCAAAGCAGAGAGGACAAAAATAAACTGTGGGACTCACGAGTTTGAATCAGTGAATTTTCCTGCAATTTCTCCCCTGGTGGAAACTCCTATGAGAGCACAAATGCTTTTTGCATTTCTCTTTTTGCAAGAACGAGGGTGCTTTCCCTTGCTGCATTGCCTGTATTTTTCCCTGGCTTTGTCTCGCTGGGATTGGTGTTTTTTACTCCACAACAGCAGAGTGTGGGGTCACAATCACTGCCTTGCATGAAGGTTGGAGGCCTTTCAAACCCCCCCTGCCTCCTGGCAGCTGATTTCCATGGGGTGGGAGAATTTGAGGGGAAGGGGTTCAGATCTCCTCAGTTGTCATTGTCCATTGTGTTGCTTCATTGTTTTTTCCAGCCCTTCTTTCTTTCCTGAAGAAATCCAATCTTTTTTTTTTACTGCTGCCCTGCTTCCTCTCCTCCTTTCTTCTCTCTCTCCCTTTGTTCTGTTTGTGGCAGAGGGAGAGCAATCTCGCTCACGTTGAACGGGAAGTCGGTTGTTTTTTGAAACCCTAGTTTTTTCCCCAGTGCCTTTGCCAAATTTGATAAAATACCTTTTCTGAGAGGAGTCAGAAAGATCTGCTGAAAAGCTCCATCCTCCCTGTCCCCCACTGCTCTCCTTGGCTCTATCAACAGTGGCGTCAGCTTGAAATTTCACCCTTTTGCTAAGGGCAGACGGAAAGCACCAAAGTTGCAAAGAGCTTTGGAGGGGAAAAAAAAAACAAAACCAACAAAACAAACAAAAAACAACCCTGGCTGTTGCCGTTTTAGGAGCACAAATGAAAAAGCAAGAGCAGATGAGAGCTGGCCCAGAAAAATGGAATTGAATTCAAGGATGCAGGTGGGGATGCAGTGATATGGGGGATCAGGGAGAGGGGGCAGAATCAGCAGCTGGAATGCTGCCCCGCCTCCCTCCTGCAGTCGTGAGAGGGTTTGGGAAGGTCTTCCCACAAGGAGCAGAGCTCGCAAGTCAGCATCTGCTGATTGCCAAGTTGCCACACCAGAGAATCAATCCACCACATTCCCAGATTTTGGGGGTGCATCAGGTAGATTCCTGTGGCCCTGCACTTCCAACAGAAATTGGCCAAAGCGCTGGGGATGGGTTCCTGTCCACTGAATTGAAAAACTCCAGCCCCTGCTTAGGCAATCTTCTGCACCTTGGAAGCCCACAGAGGCCAGTGGCAGCCCGAGCGTAGCCCAAGCAATTTGTGCCTGTGGGGAATGTGTAAAAGCAAGCCAGCTATAAAACAGAAACAGCTGCAGCGAACTGATGCCAGGCAGTTGGCTGGAGACACGACCCCCGGCACCCAACAGCAGGACGCAGCTCCCTCTGAAGGCTTGCAGGATGTGGTTGACAGCTTACCCCTACCATGGGATTCTTTACACTCACCAAACGCGAAGACCTTTCCACGAGGAACATCCTCAAGAATGAAACTGGTTCTTAAAAATTTTCAACATCTAAGCAGAAGCGTACCTGCGTGCGCCCTTTTGCGCTGTGCCGCCAAAGCCCACCAGCCCGGTGAGCGGAGCTGGTTTTCAGGCTGCTCTGGCTAGCTGTGCCAGAGCCCGCTGAAGCAGAGAGGCACAAGGACTGTTTCGAGAGCAGAAGAGCGTTTCCTGCAGGCACCAGCACAAGGTGAAAACCTCCCAGTAGGAGTTGTGGAACTCGCGTGAGCAGGAAAGAGCCTCACCCCCGTTGCCGCCGCGCTCTGCTCACAGAGGAATTGCTGGGCAGCTCCGCCAGCAGCCACCCCTCTGCAGCCCTGTTATCTAACAGTGCCAAAAACTAAAACCCTTCCCCCTGCTCCTTTGCCCTCCCTACAGCACTCGGAGCCTCCCCTCCAGCATCGGAGCTCCCAGCACAGACCTTTTTTTTATAGCCACGGCAGGGCGGAATTTCCTGCAGCCCTGAGCAAAATTCCTTGCTCACGGCCAACCAAGCCGGGCCCCCTCCAGCAGCCCTGGGCGTCCTGAACACCATGGGGGGCATGCTGGGGGTGCCAGGGAGGGGCGTACAGGATCTGTGCCATGGGAGGGGACAGAAGCTTGTGCCAGGGATGGGACAGAAGCCTATGCCATGGGAGGGGGACACCAGGATGCAGGCCTTGCCAGGGATGGGGTGTGAGGCCTGATTGTGCCACGGGATGGCCATGGAGGGGCCCCACAGGCCCTGTGCCATGGAGGACACACAGGCTGTGCCAGGGATGGAGTGCGATGGGGTGTTGCCAGCGGATACTGTGCCATGGATTAAGCACAAGAGGTCTGTGCCATGGTAGCACACAGGCTGTGCCATGCTGGAGGGACACACCAGTGTGCCATGGTTTGCCCATGAGAGGCACACAGGCTTGTGCAGCGGACCATCGCCTACGGCAGCAAACTGTCAGAAGCAGCACCAGCGGTGGGGCCGGGGTTTCCAGTGCCCAGTTTCCTGGCAGGAGGAGGAGAGGAAGGGAGCCGAGCAGAATTCCCCAAACCCTGGCCATGCCCTGGGCCCCATTTTCCCTGCCCAGTCCGGCCCCGTCTGCGACAGAGCCTTCTGTGTAGGCTCGGCCAAAGTCTGGCGCAGCTCTCATGCTCAGCTGCAACCAGCCTCCCCGTGGGCCTCGGCCCTACGCTGTCCCAACCTCTGCGTGCCCCAGCCCAGGGCACCCCGCGCGAGCACCCAGTCACCACCCGCCGGCCTCGTGGTCCTGCAAACAGCCACTGTGGCTGGTTTAATGGTGATCTGCCAACACAGCGCTGCCTTACCACTCCCCTTACCGCGTGAGCCCACAGACGCGAGCCCTGCAGTTTGTGAGATCACCTATTGTCCCCGGGCTGCTGAGAGTGGGTCTGCTGGGAACAATGGCTGATTCTCTATCCCCCGAGAAAGGAGTCTCCTGCCTCCCCCACGTTCAGTGAACACCATAGAGCGAGGCTCAGTAAATATGTGAGATCGGGGGTGGCTGGGAAAAAGAGCGCTGTGAAGGGATTTCTCAGATACGTCTTCTCACCTTGCGGGGCACTACGGGCAACCTCGCGCCTAGAATCCGCGTGGAAGTCCAATCCATTTCATCGCGGGGCTCTCCCACCATAGAGAGAGCAGGCCCAAAAAAAAGCCTTTTGTTTAGATTGCGCTGGATGCCACGAATAAAAATGGATAATAGCCTTGAAACTCCAATTAATTTTGAGGTTTGTGCGATAGTAGCCAAAGAGAAGAGAGAAGTGAGAGAGCCCCCAAAAAATCATGGCTAAGCACGCGCAGCCGACAAATGTCTCTTCTCGCTAATTAACCAGTGAAACACTTTAGGTTAACCAATGCCTAATTAAAGCTTTCCTTGGAGGAGCGTACTGACAGAGGATCTCTGGTAATGACTTCTTACACTCTGCACCGCAAAGTCACTCCTGTGTCTGATCTGCTCTGTTATCCTTACACCCTTCATTCTAGCCCCAAGTGGTACCCATAGTCTTTGGGGTACTACTGTGGACTTACTTGCCGCTCCGAAGAATATCTAGCACCTTTTGTCAAAACTCCACTGTGTTTTTTTATTGAATCTTCAACATGCTGCTGGAAGTGCGTAGCACTGTGGAAGCAAATATCACTATTAAGTAAATTTTCCCTGCCGTAACTAAGCAAAGTTGCCGTTGTGTGCGCCCAGGCCTGGACGAAGGTGAAATTTTGGGCTGGAGGAATTAGGAATGGTCTTGGTGGCCTCACCCAGCAGTAATTGGTGTTGGTTGAGGCCTCCCCCTTGTGGGTCTTGAGGAGGCGACTGGACACGGTGGTTCATTTTAAGCGTCGGATGCACTTGTTGAAGTTGTGAGAGCGGCCCCAGAGGTAGATGGCGAAGCCGAGGGGCTTGGCGTCTTGCGGCAGCCGAGAAACCTTATGCTGGGTCTGTGCTCAGCTCTTGTTCTGGAGCCCCAGCCGCTGAGCCTCCTAGGCCTGGCTCAGTCTCTGGGCTCCAGCCCTTGTCCTGGGCAAGCTGTCCAGGCCCCAGCTTGGCTGAAACCTCTCAGCCCAGACTCTAGAGCCCTCGACTCCAGCCTGCCCTGCCTTCCATCTGCGCGCCAGCTGCGATGGCGGTGGAGCTCCCTAGCCCTAAACCCACCCGACTACTTGTAGTGGGCTGGCGCAGCCCCAGCTCCTGCAAATTGCTTTCCCAGCGCACCCATGCAATTGCCGTTTGGTGCGCCCGGGAGATGGACCTCCAATCCTCACACCATTGCCTCCCATGGAGACTCGTCGCTCCTTGGACATAGTTCTGAGCTCCCGAGGATATGACCTTTCCAAAAACCATCCAATGGAAATGGTTCGGTTGACCGGACCTCTGCCCAAACTAGACCCCAGCATCCCACCATTGGAACACTGCTTGTATGCATCCTATTGTGATGGTAGAGCTCCATCAAATCCTGCGCAAAGAGGCTTTCTTGTTTGCTCCAGGCCCCAGTTCTGTGCTCCAGCCCCACAGCTCTGTGCCTCCAGCCCCAGCTCTGAGCTCCCAGCCCCAAGCTAATGTGCCTCCAGGCCCCAGCTCTGAGCTCCAGCCCCCAGTCTCTGAGCTTTCCAGCTCCCCCCCCAGGCTCTGAGCTCCACGATGGCCTGCCTTCCTGCCCATTCCAGGCCCAGCTCTGAGCTCCAGCCCTGCCTCAGGGCCCAGCTCTGAGCCACTTACTCAGCCCTGCCTTCCAGCCCCAGGCTCTGAGCTCCAGCTCTGAGCTCCAGCCCAGCTCTGTGCTCCAGCTTCTGCTTAGCTCCAGCACCCAGCTCTGTGCTCAGCTCTGAGCTCCAGCCCCAGCTCTGAGCTCCAGCCCCAGCCCCAGCCGTCTGCCAGTTCCAGCCCCAGCTCTGAGCCCAGCTCTGAGCCCCAGCTCTGAGCTCCAGCCCAGCTCTGAGCTCCAGCCCCAGCTCTGCTCCAGCCCCAGGCTCCCCTCTGCTCCAGCCCCAGCTTCTGAGCTCCAGCCCCAGCTCTGCCCAGCTCTGAGCTCCAGCCCCAGCTCTGAGCTCCAGCCCCCCAGCTCTGAGCTCCAGCTCTGAGCTCCAGCCCCCAGCTCTGAGCTCCAGCCCCAGCTCTGAGCTTCAGCTCGAGCCCAGCCCCAGCTCTGAGCTCCAGCCAGTCTAGCTCCAGCCCCAGCTCTCAGCCCCAGCTCTGAGCTCCGCCCCAGCTCTGAGCTCCAGCCCCCCAGCTCTGAGCCTCCAGCCCAGCTCTGAGCCCCAGCTCTGGCTCCAGCCTCCTCCCAGCAGCTGAGATGGAGCCTGGCAAGAGTGGCAGCAGAAAGTGGGGCTGGAACTTGGGATTGCAGCTGGGGCTACAGGGAGCTCCCCTTTCTCTGGGAATGGAGGGTTGGTGTTGTGCCGCCCTGGTGGGCAGTGCTGCTGGGTAGAAGGGATCACAATTAAAACTTTGTTTGTTTTCTTCCAGAGAATAGCTGGCTGTTTTTCAGGGGCCAGTGGAAAAGCTTTGGGCCTGGATGTAAACTGTCCAAAGAAAAAGAAGAGAAGAGAAAGAAGAGAAGAGAAAGAAGAGAAGAGAAGAGAAGAGAGAGAAGAGAAGAGAAGAGAAGAGAAGAGAAGAGAGAGAAGAGAAGAGAAGAGAAGAGCAGAGAAGAGAAGAGAAGAGAAGAGAAGAGAGAGAAGAGAAGAGAGAGAGAAGAGAAGGAAGAAGAGAAGAGAAGAGCAAGAGAAGAGAAGAGAAGAGAAGAGAAGTTTAATGCTGAGCACTTACCAGGGCTTTTACTTCACTGTTTCTCATCACTGGAGTCAATGACTACAGCTCTCCTTAAAAGTAGGTTTTCTGGTTTCCACAGACAAAGAAAAACCCAATCACAGGAAACTAATGAGCTCTGCAGGTTCAGAAATCAGAATGCAAAGAAAGAGGATCCAGATTTTCTTTTCATCTCCTTTTTTTGAGCTTGACATATAATTTTGAATGCTCACGTTGTCAATACCTTTTGTTTCTCATCCTTCCTATAAACTGCAAATGATCCAATTATAGAGCAAAAGGAGCAGGAGAGGGAGAAAGCAAGGAATAGAATAATCTATGGGGGAAAGGAAGTATCTGAGATGAAAAGCTAATGAAACAACAAATCCAAGCAGTGCGACAAATTCAAGGTGGTTTGGAGTAGACAGGGAGGGGAGGGCAGGCAGGATGCCTTGGCCTCCTGCATCTCCAGCTGGGCTCCTTCCTCTGGCTGAGTCCTGAGCCCCCTGGGCTCCATCACACAAGGGAGCTGCCTGGTCCTCTGAGCAGCTCTGGCCATTGCAGGATCCTGGGATGCCCTTCTGAGGGCTCCATCACACAGGGAGCTGGTCCTGGCCCTCTTGGAGCAGCTCTGGCCATTGCAGGATCCAGGATGCCCTTCTGAGGGCTCCATCACACACAGGGAGCTGCCCGGTCCTTGGAGCAGCTCTGGCCATGCAGGATCCTGGGATGGCCCTTCTGAGGGCTCCATCACACACGGAGCTGCCCTGGTCCCTTGGAGCAGCTCTGGCCATGCCCAGGATCCGGGATGCCCTTCTGAGGGCTCCATCACACACAGGGAGCTGCCTGGCCCTCCAGCCAGCTCTGGCCATGCCCAGGATCCGGGATGCCCTTCTGAGGGCTCCATCACACAAGGGCTGTCCTGGGTCTCCGGACAGCTCTGGCCATGCCAGGATCCTGGGATGCCCTTCTGAGGCTCCATCACACACAATGGGAGCTGCCCTGTGTCCTCTGGAGCAGCTCTGGGCCCATGCCCAGGATCTGGGATGCCCTTCTGAGGGCTCCTCACCACACGGAGTCTTTCGTCCTGTGTCCCTCTAGAGCAGCTCTGGCCATGCCAGGACCAGGGATGCCCTCTGAGGGCTCCATCACACAAGGGGGCTCCCTCGGTCCCTTTGGAGCAGCTCTGGCCATGCCCAGGATCCTTCGGGATGCCCTTCTGAGGGGCTCCATCACACCACGGGCTGCCCTGGCCCCCTCTGGAGCAGCTCTAGGCCCATTTGCAGGCCCTGTTGGTATGGCGCACATTAGGCCCCTCTTCAGAAAGGCAGCTCTACAATCGAGCAACACAAGGGATCTGCCCTGGTCGCTCTTTCATGTGAGCGAATCTTGCGTGCGCAAATGATGCGACTCATGATGAGGAAATAGCCCCTCATGACCGGTGCAAATCATGTCCAGATGGCGTGCCGTCGGTGCTATGGCCCAGGGATGTTCTCTGCAGGCCTGAGCATCGACCGCAGCTCCTATATAATTCACTCTTCAACCTTCTATATGTCCCCTGGAAAAGCAGGTTTTGGGGTTGAATGGATCTTCAAAACCCATCATGGTCCCCATCCCTCCTAACTTAAATTCAAACTCTTCATAATCCCCATAAATCACCTTTCGGAACGTCCAGACCCCTGGGGAGAGGAGAACCTTGTCCCGGAAGTGCTGAGGAAGGCGGCACCTGCTCGGAGAGCCTGCAGAACGTCCCCTTAGGTGGAGGAGAGGACGAGAACATAGTTCGCGAAGAGGCTGACACTGCAGAGAGGGGCTAGCTGCAACATCTGGGGAAGAGGCGCGGCTTGGGCTGGCCTAGAGGCAGAGGGCCCGTGCGCTGGGGCTGTGCAATGAGGTGTATCTCAACCATCTGCGCGCATGGACGAGTCCCCTTCGTGGACCGAGTCATGTCCAGCCTCAGAGCATCTATCCGGCTCCCATGATTCCCAACGCAGCCTCCACCAAGGATTGAACTTCTCATCCGCTTGTGGAAAGCGTTATCCCCGCCCACCGCTGCAGTTCTGGTCTTCGTTAGACAATCCACAGAGGGCATGAACCCTATGCTCGAACAGCGAGGAGTAGAAAATGCCACACACGAGCAGGCGTGCACCATCTCCCATTCTACAAATTCTAAACAAACAAACCGCTATCTTATGGAAAAAGTCACTCCTATGCGTGGAGGAAAGATATTGCGTGATCCGCATTTTTTGTTCTCTCATAAACCGCCTACGAGAAGCGAAGCAGCGCAAACTTTAATGAGTCCGTGCCCATGTCAAAGAGAAGAACATGAAGAACAAGAAAGACACTCAACAACAGAGAAAACAAAAAAACCTCCGATCCAGTGAGCCAGAGAGAAACATTATAGGGGTATTACTCTTCAGTCATAAGAAACCTGCTGCGGAGAAAGAATGTCTTAGCAGTAGGTCGTGCTCCGTGACTTCCGATCTCGAGTGTGGTGTAGTGTTTGTTAATTGCATATGGGCTCCAAGATTATCCAGTCAGTCTAGTGTCTCGGGATGCTACATCTGTGCAGCACACGAGGATCTCTGTTCGGTTTTTTTTCGTTTCTTTCATCTAATAATTTTCTGTTAATTTTGCTCCATGTCTCCCTAAGGCGTTATATGTCCTTTGCGATGCGAGATTCTAACTTTCTTCTATTCTGTTACGCTAAAATAAGTCGATAATAAAATATCTTAATTTGGTATCTATGATCATGTTTCTAAACCCAATAGACAAGCATCAGGTGATGACTAACGTCAACCTGTGCTTATTTATATATATACGAGTCAGATTTCCCTCGTGTCTAATTTTATCTCCTGCCAATCCGTGTACATGACTCTCTCTGTGTGATTTCACGAGTTCCCGGCGCGGCCACCAGAAAGCTATTCTTGTATTCGCGCGAACCCAGGCATGTAAATTCTAGTCTCCTCCCCCACACACTGGTGTCACGCACACCCAGGCATCATGTGTTTGGTGGAGTTTGACTCTCAATGGCACCCTATTAGGGGCTCTAATTTTGTCCCAGCTCCGCAGTCCCATGTGTTCTCTGTTGTGGAGGCTTTAGCCTCCCTCACCCAGGTACGCAACTCGTCACATTATTACTGGGGGGCATGCAATGTGTTGTAACAGGTCCTGGGACCATCTGGCGTCTTCATTGGTGCTCTGTCCTCAGCTCCGCGGAGGAAGGCTCCTACTGTGGTGGGAAGTTTAACTCCCAGGTCTTGTTGTTGTCTAATTGCCTAAGTAGAGGATTCCAGCCTCGTGGCTGCTAGTAACTATGTGTGGGCGTCGTTGTCATGCTTTTGTATTTCCACAAACACTCCAACTGGCATATTTAATCGTCAGTGGACGTATGCTGTGCGACTCATGGCAATTCATCTGCTGCCACTCACAACTGCTGGCACTTACATTTAGCTGGAATCTCTGACTTTCTCACCAGCCCCCCACAGAATAATTATGCGTCTGATTTTTGTTGGTCCCACGTGCGGTGTTGTTTTGGCCCTGCGAAACATCTCTGCGTCCCAGCTCTCACAACGTCATCTCCTCTCGCGTCGCGCGACCTTTCTCGGCCCACGGAATTCTTTGCGCGCGCCCGGTCCATATTATATAGGCTTGGTGGCACTACAGTGTATCTGGCGTGCCACTAGACGCGGTGTTTTGGTCTGTGTCATTTCGACACCTCCTAGCGACCACTCACACTAGCTTGCTTAGCGGTGCGGAGCCACTGCTGCATCATCCATGCCTTGTCGTGTCATGGAGTCACAGCTATCTTGTCATCTCACCAACGTGCTGCACTCCACACTGCTGCACTCACACTGCTGCAGTCACCACTGCTGCCCACTCACACTGCTGCCACTCAGACTGCTGCCAACTCAACTGCTGCATTCACACTGCTGCCACTCACACTGCTGCACTCAGGCTGCTTGCCACTCAGGACTGCTGCACTCACCACTGCTGCACTCACACTGCTGCACTCACACTGCTTGCACTCACACTGCTGCATTCACACTGCTGCACTCAGGCTGCTGCATTACACTGCTGCACTCACACTGCGGCACTCACCACTGCTGCACTCAGGCCTGCTGCACTCAGACTGCTGCACTTCACACTGCTTGGCACATCACACTGCTGCACTCACACTGCACTGCACTCACACTGCTGCATTCACACTTGCTGCACTCACACTGCTGCACTTCACACTGCTGCACTTCACACTGCTGCACTCACACTGCTGCACTCAGACTGCTGCACTCAGACTGCTGCATTCACCACTGCTGACTCCAGACCTGCCTGCACTCAGACTGCTGCACTCAGACTGCTGCACTCAGACTGCTGGCATTCACACTGCTGCACTCACCACTGGCTGCACTCAGACTGCCTGCCACTCAGGACTGCTGCAACTTCAGACTGCTGCACTCAGACTGCTGCATTCACCACATGCTGCATTCACCACTGCTGCACTCAGGCTTGCTGCCACTCAGACTGCTGCACTCACGACTGCTGCACTCACACTCTTGCACTCACACTGCTGCACTCACACTGCTGGCACTTCACACTGCTGCATTCTACACGCTGCCCACTCAACTGCTGCACTCACACTGCCTGCCACTTCACACTGCTGCACTCAGACATGCTGCACCACCACTGCTGCACTCACACTGGCTGCACTCACACTGCTGCCACTCAGACTGCTGCAACTCAGACTCTGCATTCACACTGCTGGCCACTCAGACTGCTGCACTCACACTGCTGCCACTCACACTGCCTGCACTCAGACTGCCTGCACTCAACACTGTGCATTCACACTGCTGCACTCCAGGCTGCTGCACTCACACTGCTGCACTCACAACTGCTGCACCTCCACACACTGCTGCACTCACCACTGCTGCACTCAGACTGCTGCATTCAGACTGCTGCATTCACACTGCTGGCATTCACCACTGCCTGCACTCACCACTGCTGCACTTCACACTGCATGCATTCCACCACTGCTGCCACTCAGGACTGCTGCACGTTCACCACTGCTGCACTTCAGAACTGCCCCTGCATTCAGACTGCTGCATTCACACTGCTGCATTCAACTGCTGCACTCACACTGCTGCACTCACACTGCCCTGCATTCCACAACTGCTGCCACCTAGACTGCTGCACTCACACTGCTGGCACTCCAGGACTGCCGCATTCGAGACTGCTGGGCATTTCACACTGGGCTGCACCTCAGCGCTGCTGCCACTCACACTTGCCTGACTCACACTGCTTGCACTCAGGACTGCTGGCACTCAACACTGCTGCACCTCACACTGCTGCACTCAAGACTGCTTGGCCACTCACACTGCTGCATCACACTGTTTTTTTTTTTTTTTACCCTGCACTCAGGCTGCCTGCACTCACCACTGCCTGGCCCACTCACACTGCTGCCACTTCAGACCTGCTGCACTCACCACTGGCTGCCACTCAGACTGCTTGCACTCCACACTGCCTGCACTCACATCCTGCTGCATTCAGGACTGCTGCCACTCAGACTGCTGCACTCACACTGCTGCACTCACACTGCTGCATTTCACACTGCCTGCACCACACTGCTCACTCAGGCTGCTGCACTCCACACTGCTGCACTCACACTGTCTGCACTCACACTGCTGCATTCCACCACTGGCTGCACTCACACTGCTGGCCATGCCCTCCGGGGAAAGCTCCAAGCCCCCTCCCCAGCCCTGTCCCTCCAAGGGGCAATAATGCCCACGCTGGCAGCTGGGCAAGGGCAGAGTCCCCTTTGAATGGGGACCACCACACTCCAGCTCCCTGCAGGCTGCCCCGTGCTGCACAGCCCCACAGACACCAAAAAGGCAGCCCAGGAGCAAAAATAAACCCCCACTTTATTTTAAAGCTTTTAAGGGAATATTGTGAAGRATGGAAAGGGGTTTTGATCTTTCTTTTTTCCCCAAACTCAAAAAAAAAAAAAAGCTTTTAAAATAAATAGCTGACAATGTCTCTTATTTGAGTAATTCTTTGCCAGCAATAAATGTGTCACTCTAAAGTGCTTTATTTAGAAATAAAAAAATGTTTTTCTTTGWAGAGTGCTCCACGTTACAGCAAGTTACAGGCTGGGAACGAAATCCTCCTCCTCGTGCTGCATCCCCCTCCCTGCGAGATACATTCATATATTCTCCTATAATCTGATCTAGGTTATAAAAATATAAAAAAARGAGAAAAAATAGAGAGACATCTGGCTCTCCCACACATCTGACATTTCCCTTTATGCCTGGTTTAACTTTTTTATGACTGCCTGGGTTCGCTTCATTGGAGAATTTCTCCCTTCAAATGAGTTTCCTGTTTTATGCTGAAATTTTCCCTTAGACAAACCTGGTAATTTTTCAAGTTAAAATGTGTATGTTTTAAGCACTTAGGAAGTTTAAGGATCCGACTGACGGGGACATAAATCCCAGTTTATTCACTCTGGAGTCCCTGTGTCTAACTGATCCTTTAAAAAAAAAAGAAGCAAGAATGAGCCTGGCATATTTTTTACTTGTTTTACAGTAGGAAAAAAAAAAGCCTCAAACTGTCAATCCAGGGAGTAATTTATTAGTGCCTGCTCACACTTCCGAGCCCTTATGTGCAAATCCAGGGAAGGCAGCCCTTCCTCAAGCACTCACTTGTCCAATAGGAGATGAAAAGGGGTCRATGGAGYCTCCCTGCTCTSGGCAGCTTCTCTCCAGGGAAGTGCCTGGGGAGTTCTGGCTCTGCCTGGGTACCAGGGCATCTCTGCCAGCCTCCTCAYCCTCCCTCAGCTCCCYGTGGATGTCCCAGGATTCATAGGAGACATGGGAGACATTTGGGATCATGTCCTGGACAGGACAGGACCAGCCCTGGGGGTYRGAATGAGGAGGAGGAAAAAGATACAAGCAAAAAAGGCAGGAAAACAAATGGCCGGAGCAGAGCAGGGAAGGAAAGCCTGTCATGGCCCGAGGTGGTGCTGAACAGCTCCTGCAGGTGCCTGGGCCTGCACTGGGGCTTCGGGAGCRCAGGTGGCACTGCCAGGAGCCCCTGCGGTGTCCCCAGGAGCACCCAGAGAGTGCAGACACAGAGAGTCGCTGCTCTGGGCCCCAAAGGACACCGAGGTGGGGACCCTTCCAGGGCAGAGTCCCCAGAATCACCTGGGAAGCCAGGTAAAGCTCGTTTCTGAAATAGAGAGGCAAAACAGGGAAGAGCAGGAAGCCAGATTTGGAGAGATCCCCTCCTCCTCCGAGCCTCATTCAGCAGCTCTGTGACCCCAGCACCCAAGCCCCTGCTCTGAACCCCTTCTCTGAACCCCTGATCTGAGCCCCCTGCTCCGAGCCCCCTGATCTGTGCTCCTGCTCTGAGCTCCCTGCTCCGAGCCCCCCGATCTGAACCCCTGCTCCGAGCCCCCAGCCCCACAGGGGCACTCCCCCTCTCCATCCTGCTGGAATCTCCATGGAATCTCCATGGATCTCGCTGCTGGCTGGCGAGCCGCAGCACAGGAACCGGGATCCCCTTCCCTGCGGCTCATTCCGCTCCGGGGAGAAGCGGCCGGGAGAGGCTCTGGGTGCCAATGGCGCTTCCATCCCGTCCCGGCTGCTCCKCTGGGAACCAGGGATCCTGCTGCTGGGGCTGGGAGGGCTCCCGTGTSCCCCTGCCCGCCGCAGAGCGGCCTCAGGAGAGCGCAGCAGGGCCGGGGCACCCAGTTCCAGCGCAGGCTCGGCTCTCAGGATCCATCCCAGTGCCTAATTAAATTTTCAGAGCGCTAACTGCTCGGGATCCAACACAAATAGCTGCAGAAGCCAGAGGGAAAGCAGGGGAAGGATGGAGGGGGGTCGAGGGCAGAGAGGAGGGAGAAACCTAAAACAAATAAATTAATTAAACAAATAAGCAGGRAGGGAAATAACAAAGGGAAAGTAAACTAAAAGCAGCAGCAGCCGTGGCCGCCAGAGCGCTCATTAGCTGCGGGAGAGGAGGGAAGTGTCTCGCTGTCTGAGGCTGTCATCCTTCATCCTGACGAGCACTTAGGGAGTCGCGACCCCTTTCAGCATCGCCATCCAGGCAATCAGCCCCGCGCATCGGTCACCGCCGCCCGCCGCGTCCCCGCCTCGCCAGGGGCGCGGAAACGGGGAGATTGTACACGGAAAGGGGATATTGAACCCCCAAACAGGGATATTGTACACGGAAACGGGGATATTGTACACGGAAAGGGGATATTGTACACGGAAACAGGGATATTGTACACGGAAAGGGGATATTGAACCCCCAAACAGGGATATTGTACACGGAAAGGGGGGTATTGTACCTCCAAACGGATATTGTACACGGAAAGGGGAGATTGTACACGGAAAGGGGATATTGTACACGGAAAGGGGGTATTGTACACGGAAACAGGGATATTGTACACGGAAAGGGGATATTGTACACGGAAAGGGGATATTGTACACGGAAACGGGGATATTGTACCCCCAAAGAGGGATATTGTACCCGCAAACAAGGATATTGTACACGGAAAGGGGATATTGTACACGGAAACAGGGATATTGTACCGGCAAGCAGGGATATTGTACACGGAAAGGGGATATTGTACACGGAAAGGGGATATTGTACACGGAAACGGGGATATTGTACACGGAAAGGGGATATTGTACACGGAAACAGGGATATTGTACCCCCAAAGAGGGATATTGTACCCGCAAACAGGGATATTGTACACTGAAACGGGGATATTGTACCCCCAAAGAGGGATATTGTACACGGAAAGGCGGATATTGTTCCCGCAATACAGAAGGAGGAAGAGGAGGAAGAGGAGGAGGAGGAAGAGGAGGAGGAGGAGGCGGCGGCAGTCCCGGGCTCCTTGCGGCCCGGCTCACGGTGACACAGAGCCCGCAGGGTCGCGGTCCCCTCTCGCGAAGCCGCGGCTCGGAAGGCACGGGAACACCTCTGGATTTCCCGTGCAAACATTGCTCGTTCTGCCGGGCTGTTTGCTCCTCGTCAGCACGGGGGAAGTTTGGCCGGGCGCTCCAACACCTCAGAGCAAACAGTGCGTGGTTATTTAAGCAAAAAAGCAAACACTTCTGCCTCCAAAACGTGGAGTTAAGAAAGACAAGGGAAGGAAGGGATGTGCCTGCAGCCTGGGAGGGGATGCAGAGCATCAGGACCAGCCTGGCAGTGCTGGCAYAGCCGGCTCCGGGCTGGGGCAGCTGAGGCAAGGGGTGGCACACACACCTGGCTGCCTTTGCCACAGCTGTGCCCCTTTTGGGAGCCTCTGCTTTCATCCATGCCCTGCATGGGGTGTCACAGCCTCGGGGCAGGGCCACCCCAAGGCACCCCAGGTTTGGAGCCACTGCTGCTGCAGCTCAAACCTTTGATTTTAATTTATTTTTCTCTACTTTCACTAAAAAGAAACTGAACCTGTGTTTCAGTTTCCTCTGATTCCATAAAGGAATATCAGTTACACTGCGAGCCCAATTTATTCTTTTCTATGTATTCATTAAATTCCAGGTTGTAACTGTGCTATTTAATGGAATTGATGGTGTAATTAAGCTACAGGCAGACATTAACCACCAGAACCGTCAGGGAGGTTTAGGATCCTTTACTGCTCTGTTCCTGGWGTTATATGGTCCTGGTTTCATAATGATGRCTCCAGCCAGTTACATCCCAATACCCCCTGGCCTGCTCAGAATGGGTCCAGACTCACCCAGCGAGCCTCAGCCTCAGCTTTCAGAAGGTGGGAAGGATGCTCTCATCCCCGTGCTGGGGCTGGGGCTGGGGGGCAGCCCGGGGCAGTCTGAGGYGCCTCTGGGGCTCACCAGAGGGAGATGTGCTGCTCTCAGAGGCAGCAGCTGCACGGGCATCAGCAGCTCTGACACGTGTGCCAGTGCCTGACCCCATTTTCCCTCCTGCTCAGGCAAGTGGATCCAGTTTGACGTGGCTGACAGCCCCACCCCGCACTCTGTTCTCTGCCAAAATCCTCTTTTCTCCTCCACAGTCAAACCTGCTCTGCTTCTGCTCCCTTCCCTCCTCACCAGGGGAAGCACAAGCCACAGGTGTGGCTGGAGCACTCACCCCGTCCCCATGGCCAAATCCTGCCAAAATCCTCTTCTCTCCTCCACAATGAAACCTGCTCTGCTCCCTTCCCTCCTCACCAGGGAAGCCACAGGCCTGGCTGGAGCACTCACCCCATCCCCATGGCCAAATCCTGCCAAAATCCTCTTTTCTCCTCCACAAGGAAACCTGCTCTGCTCCCTTCCCTCCTCACCAGGGGAAGCACAAGCCACAGGCCTGGCTGGAGCACTCACCCCGTCCCCATGCCCAGGACAAAGGTGGCACAGAGAGGCTCAGAACCCCCCAGCTCGGGGTGCCTGCCTCCTCCCGGGCTCTGAGCATCCCCCGTGCTCCTGCAGGGACGGTGCAAACCCCCAGCAGATCAATCCTGCCCGCTGGAGCTTGCTGCAGCAGGAGGAGCAGGATGGGCTCTGTCAGATGCCCAGCTCTGGTGGGGGCTGGAGCAGAGGGAAGCTCTGAGAGGCGCCCTCAGGGGCTCCTCAGGGACAGCCACGGCTCTCCGTGCTCCCTGCACCTCCCAGAGGCTCTGGGGATGGAGGTGAGGCCATCAGACAGCTGCCACCGCCCCCAGAGATGGCTCCGGAGCCTCCTCTGCCCGGAGACAGCAGCAGCGCCGATCAGGCGGTAATTACCGGCCAGATTTGCACTAATTGGCTCTCTGGAGTAAAGTTCGGTCCGATCTGCTGTCCTGGGTGCTCAGCAGGCAGCGATTTACAGCCCAACAGGCTCGCTGGGATGCTCTGACAGGGATGAGCTGCATTCCCAGCCAGGGAGCTGGGGACCCTGCAAGCTTTGGGGAAAGGCATGGCTTTTTAGGGAAAAGCCCTCTGTGGGCTCTGCCACCGCCTGTGCACGCCCTGGTGCCCCTCAGGCCGTGGCCCCTCGCTGCTCTGGCTGTGTGGGTGACTCTGGCTCCCACAGTGGCACCATGTGAGGGCCTGGTGCCTTTTCCAAGGGGATGATCCATGCCTGGGGAGGTGTGCTGTGGGAAAGGACGGTGCCCATACCTGCCTGCAGCACGAGGAGGGCTGGAAGGGGTCTGGGGGAGCACAGCCCCCTACCCCAGCRCTGGGGGAAAGGGTCTCCAGCCCTGGAGGCTCTCTGCCCTCCCGTGGTGGCCAGTTCTGCGCCCATCCTGCAGCAGCAGCAGATTTTACCCCCACCAAGCTCAGCTGGTTTCTTCTGGTCCTCCCCTGGAATGCCCAAATGCCACCTTTCCTTGTCTTTTTTCCTTGTTTTTCTTCTGCAATACCATATACTTTGGAGGGCAGGTATCTCAAAGGCACTCCAACACGAAACCCACTGGTTAAACACGGGAAATGATTCTTTAGCTTTACTGCAGCTTCAGCTGAAAAAATGGAGACGAGGGAAAACCATGCAGAGCAGCCAAGTTAGGGGGGTTTTTTACTATTATCTTATAAATCAGTTTTCTTTACTGAAAACMCCTCAGAAAATCTCTGAATCACCACCTGGGCGATGGGAGCTGGTAACAGAGAGGGGGCCCTTCTCCAGGGCAGGATTTTTAATAACTTCCTCACCACGGGAAGCTGTTAGAGAATCTCAGCTGGAGGATTTTTTTCACCCAGCTGGATCTTGCAGTCTTCTTACATCATTAACTCAGTGAGATAATTTCTGAAGAGGGGTTTGTTAGGAGTTGGYTTGATTTCCTTCCTGACAAACCTTCCAGGTAAATCTTGGTGCGTTTTTGTTTTCCAGGGGAGAGCAGAGCCTCTGATGTGACAATCCCTGCGACAAGCACGCTCATCCCGGGCTGGGGAGGGCAGAGGGCAGGTCTGGGGCTCCTTGGGGCAGCAGGGCTGTGCCTGCTGGGCTCTGGCTGCTCTGGAAGCGGAGCAGCCCCGGTGGGTGCGGGATGCCCCGGGGCTGGGGCAGCAGCAGCAGCAGCTCCTCCCGGCCGTGTCCTGCTCCTCGGCTCACGCTTCAATTGGCAGGTTGGAGGCTGAGAAGAAATGTTTCTTTCACAGCACATTACCAGCAATCACAGTCTTTCTTTCTTCTTTATATCTAAAGAAATCCTCGCTATTGCCAGGGCCAGAGGTCAGCGCTTTCCTTTCTGCTGCTCTCACTGCCACACTCTGCTCGGCTTCTCCTCTTCCAGGGCTCTGAAGTTTCTAACAGGTTGGGGATTTTTTCCTTATCTTCAGCTGAGCACTTGGGATTCGATTTTTTTTCTTTATACTTCCTTTCAAGAGCCCTGCAAACAAGACTCCTGACTCGGGGGCCGTTTGGGCACCCATCCATCTCCTGAGCCCCGTGAGCCTGGCCAGATCTGCTCCAGCACAACAAACACAAGGTCATATTTTAAGTCCACAGCAAATTATCACCGGAAAATGACCCTGCAGCCATGAGTTTCCCAGGTAATCCAAGTGCTGCTCTTGCATTGCTTTTAAATGAGTTGCCTTTTAATTCTACCAAGCGCTCGCTCGGTCTCGCAGCACAGGGAAGGATAAATATTGCTCCTGCTCCAGGAAACAAAGTGGCTTTGGCTGGGAAAACATGCCTGGGGRAGGAATTGGTCTGGCCTGGCTGTTATGGATGATCAGGTGGGGATGGAGCGGGGGGTCTCTGTCGGGGCTGCTCCCCTGCCCGCCCGGGCCCCTGCCCGTGCCCCACCCCTGGCTGAGGGATGGCCGAGGGTGGCAGGGGAGCTGATCTCCATCAAACCCGAGCCTTTGTCACCGTGCAAGGAGCAGCGACCAGGAGGACAATTAGCGCGGGCAGGAGGGGATGTTTATGATGTGGAGCCGTGCCCATTAGCCAAGTGTTTGTCACTGGGTGTTTGCCCATCCCTGAAGGGCAATGAGGGAGTTTGGTGGGGTCAGGGAAAGGCCTTGCCATCCTTCTCCAGAGCCTCRGCTTTCATTAGAAAGATCATAAAAGAAGAATGAAGCAGTTCTCTGCTGTCACYTGTGGCAAAGCCATCCTGATGCCAGCTGGGTGTGCAGAGAGCTTGGACCGGATTCCCCAGATGAGGAGAGCGGAGCCTGGGGTGGGCAGGGGATGCCCCATTTGGGTGGGGGTCAGTCCCTGGATTCTGCAGCTGTGGCTCCAAAGAGCCATGGCACTGTCACTGCTTTGAACGCTCTGGCAGCACGGGGCACAGGAGGGCTTTAATTTCTCTCTCATTTTGCAGATTTGGCTCAGAGAATGGGATTTATCCAAAGCAGAACAAAGCCACGGGGCCAGCACAAGGAAGCACTGTGAGAGCCCTGGCACCTCCTCCCTCCCCAGAGCCTGGAGCCTCCCCAGGAGCAGCTGCTGCTCTCCACCTCGTGCAGCCCCTGCTGCCCAGGAGCAGAGAGCTGCACGTTGGGCACCAGTGCCACCTGCCCAGCCTGCTTTCCAGCGAGGCTGAGGGCAGAGCTGGGCTCCCAGAGACCTGCCCCATTTCCTGCTTTCTGCTCGGCAGAGGGTGCACGGGGGGCTCCCTGCCCAGAGCTGCCCTGGGCTGAGCCCTGCTGGTGTTTGCTGTACCTGGGGGCATGTGGGAGCCTCTGACCCCCCGGGGTTACTGAGCACTGCAGCTCTGCAGCAGCAGCAGCGATGCTCTGGGTGCAGAACTGGGTCACACACGGTGCTGTGCTCTGATGGGCAGGGAGAGGGGGAGACCCCACCGAGGATGGACAGAGGGGCTGGGGCTCAGCTTGAGTGGGGCAGGGTCAGCCTCAGGGCCTGGGAGCGTGGCYGGGTCTGCCTGGGGACTAAAGGCTGCCTGGGAGTGCAGGATTGCTGTCTGCAGGAGGAGATGTGGGAGMTGCAGGCACGGGCAGGCTCCTCGTGCCCGGCCCTCAGCCCGCTCCTCTCCCCAGCCCTGCCGTGGGAGACACAGGAGCTGCTGGGAATCGTGCCCTCCCTCAGATGTGCTCTCCTGCTAATGAAATCATGCAGGAGACATSGCTCCCCGTCACTTCCAGTTACACCCCCTGTGCCAGAGCCTGCCAGCGTCCCCCTCCTGCGCCGGGGGAACAAACCCCCGCTCAAAAGAAAGGCCATTAATAATAATTACCACAAAGGAGGAAAAATATAACCCTCTCTCTTTCTCTCTCTCTTTTAATGAGTCCTAAAAAAATAGAAGTTTCTTAATTGAAAAGCTTTCTACTTTGGAGTCARCTCCAGGAGTTCAGAGCAGCCCAGGCAGCASCAGCAAGAGAAGATGAAACAGGGATGGGTCAGACAGTGCCTGACGGGGGCTGAGGGACCGGCCTCAAAGCCAGGGGCACACGGACACCAYCACTGACATTCAAGGAACCACCACCAAAGCACTAATTGGGGTGGAAGGAGGCAGCAGGTGGAAGGAACCGAGGGGAAAACAGCTTTGGAGCAAACAGCATTAGGAAGAGAAGCTCAGGAGAGGAAGAGGAGCGGGTCCTGAGCGTGGGCCCAAGCACAGGGTGGCTCTCAGGGATCCCACAGCCAGGATCAGCAGGCTGAGGCCGCTCCTCCTGCCCTGCCAGGGGCTGCAGGGGCCCAGGGGGATGGTGCCAGAGCAGGGGAGAAGCCCATCCATGGCGTGGGAGGATGCAGGTGGCYCCTGAGCAGGACCTGTCCCCACAGGGGCTCATGCAGAGCCTGTAATTCAATTCTGAGCAGAACTCATCGAGGGCAGGCAGTAATCTGCTCCTGTCTGGAAGGGGCTGGAGGATTTATGAACCCACCTGTCTGGTGGGGAAGTGCCCTCCTGGTAAATGCTTTGCTGAGCGAGCGTTCATCTTCCTCCCTGCAGCAGCCGTGCAAGGCCGGGCAGAGGGAGAGGGAGAGGGGAGGGAGGGCCAGCAGGGCCGTGCAGCAGGCTGCATGAGCACTGCCCAGCCTGGCTGCTGCCCCATGGGGGGACGAGGCCCCAGGACAATCCATTCCTGCCCTGGCACAGGCAGTGAGAGCCCCACGAGCCATCCGCACGCCTGGCACCGGCTCCATTCCTGCTTCCCGCTCATCACCAACGAGCTGAAGCTTCACCAGCGGCCAGACAGGCCCCAGTGCTGGAGCACCCGGTGCCCCATCCCCAGGGCATGGAGAGCAGCCATGGCTGGGTACTCTCACCCCTGAGCTCCGGGCTCCTTCCTGCCCTGACCGTGCCAGCTCCTCGCCGCGGCGAAGCTCCCCGGGCTGGCACAGCCCAGCCCTGGGCAAGGACCTGCTGCCAGGGGAGGCTGCATTGATCTCCTCACATTCGGCTCCTACCCTCTGATTAATGAGCCAATTAATGCAGGATGTGCCAGCCTGTCTGCCCACGGCACACCCCTGCCCAGGGTGACCCTGAGGGGACTGCAGGCCCTGTGCCCGTACAGGTAGCAGGTTGGCCCTTGGCGCCCCACCCTGACACTGGGCACTGTGCTGGGAGCGCCTAGCCCACCAGGATGGGGGCACGGACGGCCTGCAGCCACCCAGGGCACCGATCAGATGTTTAGAATTCAGGGAGATCCAGCATGGGCTCAGCACCGGGGCACTCTGGTGCTCCTGTCCCAGCCCTTTGCACATTCCCATGTTTGTGCCCTTGCCCATTACAGCCTAATGACGGCACAGCCCAGACAGAGCCACCAGAAGCCCAAAGTGCCCATTTCATTCTCTTTATGCAGGCAAATGTTTTTCTCTGCCAGCACCCCCCCGCTGCACTGGCCCTCCATCAGACATTATCATCAYYGGGATAAATGATGGAAGGAAGAAAAGGGACACAACAGTCTGTGGCAAAGTTACCATCAGGCTCTGCCTCCCAAATTGGCTCAGAGAAATTAGCAGGAAGGAAGGAAGGATCAGACAAAATGATAAACCCGCTTACCTGCTCATTAATTTAATCTCCTCTTTTTTCCTCCCCTCTTTCAGCCTTGTGGTTTCTGTAACTGTAGTGAACAGCAAAGTCCTAGATGAAAGGGAGACGACATCTGGAAGCACAAAGATTAAAGGAGAGTTTTTAGGATTAGCCTTTGATTTTTATTTTTTTTGTCTTTGGGTTGTGGTGATTATTGCTGCTCCTCTCTGAGCAATCCCGGGTGCACCTGAGGGAGCACACGGGCTCTCCAGCAAGCTCTGGGCATTATTTCGAGGACACAGCACCCAATGTGCACCAGGCCCTGCTCCCTGTCCCCCTCTGCAGCTGGGAGCGCTCCCCTCGGGCAGGGGATGCAGTGCTGGGCAGTTTGCAGGGGCGGCAGAGCCGTTCCTAAATCACTTGGGCTTGGACTGATGAAGCAGGACCGGGCTGGGGAGGGCAGCAGGGCTCCTTCCTTCAGCACTGGGATGTTCCTTCACGTGGAACAGCTTTTCCCTGTTGAACGGGGCTGTTGAGCCCTGTCTGGAACCAGGCTGAGSCCCAGGAGGAGATCTGGGCTTTTGGGGMTGCAGAGCCAGAGCTGCCCCTGGCTGCTGTGCCCCAGCAGGGCAYGGGCAGGATCAGGAGGGTGACTGCCCCCCTGCCCAGCCCCACGGTGGCCAGGCACMGCCAGGCAGCACCAACTGATCAGCTTTTGTGTGGCCAACGTCCTCGGAGTGTTTCCAAAGCGGCCCCAGAACAAACAAACGAAGCGGCAAACCCTGGTGAGTTTCCCTTGTGGAAAAGCAAAGGATCTCTGTGCTGAGGGAAACAACTGGAGGTGATTGCTGGGAGCCTGGAGCAGCACCTGCCCAGCACAGCCTGGCTTGGCTAGGCTAGGTCAGCTCGGCTTGGCTCGCTCAGCTCGGTCAGGCTGGCTAGGACTCAATTCAGCCTCAGCTCGGCTCCGGCTAGCTCAGCTCAGCGTCAGCTCAGCTCAGCTTGGCTAGGCTCAATTCAGCTCAAGCTCAGCTCAGCTCAGCTCAGCTCAATTCAGCTCACTCGGGCTCGGCTTCAGCTCAGCTCAGCTCAGGCTCAATTCAGCCAGGCTAGGGCCTCACATTGTCCAGCTCGCTCGGCTGGGCTAGCTCAGCTCAGCCTCACAGCTCAGCTCAGATCAGCTCAGCTCAATTCAGCTCAGCCTCGGCTCGGCTCAGCTCTCAGCTCAGGCTCAGCTCAGCTCAGCTTGGCTAGCGCTCAATTCAGCTCACTCAGCTCAGCTTAGGCTCAGTCTCAATCAGCTAGCTCACTCGGCTTTGGCTCGGCTCGCTCAGTCAGCTCAGCTCAGCTCAGCTCAGCTCAGCTCAATTCAGCTCAGCTCAGCTCGCTTGGCTCGGCTCAGCTTCAGCTTCAGCCTCAGCTTCAGCTCAGCTCAGCTCGGCTCAGGCTCAGCTCAGCTCAGCTCGGCTAGGCTCAATTCAGGCTCAGCTCGGCTCGGCTCAGCTCAGGCTTAGCTCAGCTCAGCTCAGCTTGGCTAGGCTCAATTCAGCTCAGCTCAGCTCACGCTCAGCTCAAATTCAGCTAGCTCAGCTCGGCTCAAGCTCGGCTCAGGCTCAAGCTCAGCTCAGTTCAGCTTTGCGCATCAGCTCAGCTCAGCTCAGCTCAAGCTCAGCTCAGTCAGCTCATCTCAGCCAGGCTAAGGCTCAGCTCAGCTAGCTCAGTCAGTTCAGCTCAGTTCAGCTCAGCTCAGCTCAGCTCAGCTCAGCTCAATCTCAGCCAGGCTAGGCTCAGCTCAGCTCAGTCTCAGCTCGGCTCAGCTCAGCTTCAGCTCGGCATTCAGCTCAGCTCAGCTCGGCTTCAGCTCAGCTCAGCTCAGCTCAGCTCAGCTTGCCTAGGCTCAGCTTCAAGCTCGCTCGGCTCAGATTGGCTTAGGCTCAGCTCGCTCAGCTCAGCTCAGCTCAGCTCGCTCAGCTCGCTCAGCTTGCTAGGCTCAGCTCAGCTTGCTCGCTCGGCTCGGCTGGCCTCAAGCTCGGCTCAAGCCCCACGTCCCGCCATTCTCCCGCTGGCTGGCGCGAGGCAGAGGCGGGCAGGATCGATGCGAGCAGGGGAGGCCTGTGCTGCTCGCAGTGAGTGATGATCCTCCCAGCGGCTGCCAGCGCTGCCTGGTCTCCGGGTGTGTGTAGGAGCAGCCTCCCATCAGCGCCCCCGGGTCTCCCTGTCCATCTGGGGAAGGTGTGCTTGTCCGTTACGCTTTGGCAGCAGCCACGCAGCAGGGCTGAGGGAGGGGGCCCTGCCTGGGCTCCAGCTCTGGCGCAGTCTGGGGTCCTCTGCTGGCCTGGCAGGGCGGGGGGGCACACAGAAACCCTCCATCGCAGGCATCGCCCCTGTGCCAGGGACTGGGGCGGGTGGCACCCATGGGGTTCCAGCCCCCTTCACCTCCCTCACTCTCGTCCAGGTGTCCCCAGGGCCAGAGCAGGCTGCGGGGTCACCTCTGCTCCCACGACAATCGCCCTCTGTGAGCCTGGGAGTGAAAAGTGCATTCTCAAGCAAATGCGCCTCCCCCTCGCTCATTAAACAAAGGAGAGGGAAGAGCCTGGGAAGACAGAGCTCCTAAATTTAAGCAGCACAGTTTTAACGAATGCCCTTTATGTCTTACATAATAATATAAAGCTTTTTTCAGAGACAAGAGCCTCCTACATCAAAGATCCCTCTCCCAATTCTGAAACTTTTTGCAGCCCTTCTCCTTGGAATTAATGTGGAAATACCTAAATAGAGTTTGAGAGCAGCTGGAGAAGCAAGTGCTCTGGAGCGAGGAGCAGGGCTGACCCTGCTCAGGAGGAGCCTTCCTTTTGGCTGTGGGTGCTCACAAGGGGTGGGATGGCTGGAGCAGCTTCGGGGATGGAGCTCTGTGTCCCTCTCAGGCAGCTCAAGGAGAGGTTTCACTCGGTTCTGCAGTCTGTCCCTGCATGGGGGAGCTCTGTCACCTCTCAGGCAGCTCAGGAGGAGGTTTTCACTCAGTTCTGCAGTCTGTAGCCTGCATGGGGAGCTCTGTGTCCCTCTCAGGCAGCTCAGGGAGGATGTCTACTCGGTTCTGCAGTCTGTGCCTGCATGGGGAGGCTCTGTGTCCTCTCAGGCAGCTTCAGGGAGGAGGTTTTCACTCGGTCTGCAGTACTGTCCCTGCATGGGGAGCTCTGTGTCCTCTCGAGGTGGCTCAGGAGGATGTTTCACTCGGTTCTGCAGTCTGTCCTGCATGGGGAGCTCTGTGTATCCTCTCAGGCAGCTCAGGGAGATGTTTCACTCGGTTCTGCAGTCTGTCCTGCATGGGGAGCTCTGGTGTCCCGTCTGAGGCGGCTCAAGGAGGAGGTTTCACTCGGTTTCTGCAGTCTGGCAGGCTGTGCCTGGATGCTGTGCACCGAGGCCTGTGCAAAACAGCAGGACAGGCTCCAGTGCCCAGATTACGCCTGCTCCCGGGCCAGCCGGGAGTGCCTGGGAAGCTCAGTGGCAGTGACAGTGCCAGAGGGGCAGAGGTAATTCAAGGCAGCACAGAGGCCTGGCAGCCCTTGCTTTGGCTGCTGTGGGTAGCAAAGCTTTGCAGGTTCAAGGTCTGACATTCCCTTTGAGCGAGCACAGGGGAGGCTGGGATTCTGCTCAGCAGCAACATCTCAGGCTGGTGTAAGATGCTGCTGCTCAGCCAGAGCTTGAACCGTGAGGCCTCTTTACAGCCGAATGGTTTTGTGCTCTGGGTTCTCCCTCTCCCACTCGCTCCCCTTCTTCCTCCTCACCGTGTGGCATCCCCTGGGCCGCCCCAGCTCCTGGGCAACCGTGGCTGAGCTCCCGAGCCCCCGTGGCCCGCACTGGCTGGGTCTCTGTGCCATCATTCCGGCCCGATGAGCTCTGCCACTGCCGGCTCCCGAATCTCTGCAAAAATGCAAATTGCCTGCGCTTGACCTCCTCTGGAATAACGAGGGGAAACCTCCCCTAATTAGCTCGGCAACGTCTGTGGTGAGAGAAACCAAATTGTTGACTGTTGGAGCGCGGCTGCACTTACTCGTTAAATTCACATATGCTGTGGAAAAACGCCGCCCAAATACGCGCTGGGGAAGCACAGGGCTGTTTTAAATAATAGATGAACACTCGCTGCTGTTTATGCAGAACACAACGTTAACCAAGGCAGAGCTGCCGTGCTGAGCCCTCCTGCCTGTCCCGGAGCCGTGAAAAAGGGCCACGGGGAACCCCCAGGGACAACACAGAGAGTGCAGCAGGAATTCCGGGAGTGCCCAGGATTTACAGGCATTGGGACAATCCCTGGACACACAGACAGTGGCAGCAGGAATTCCAGGGAAGTGTCCCAGGATTTACAGGCATTTAGAACCATGGGAATCCCTGGGACACAGAGAGTGCAGCAGGAATTCAGGGGCAGTGCCCAGGATTTAACAGGCATTGGGGACAATCCTGTGGACACACAGACAGTGCAGCAGGAATGTACAGGGAGTGCCCAGGATTTACAGGCATTAGAAGAACCATGGGAATCCCCGGACACACAAACAGAGGCTGCAGCAGGAATTCCAGGCTTGTGCCAGGATTTACAGGCATTGGGGAGAATCCCGGGACACACACAGAGGATTGCAGCAGGAAATTCAGGCTGTGGCAGGTTTACAGGCATTAGAACATGGGAATGCCCGGACCACACACAGAGGATGCAGCAGGAATTCCAGGGAGTGCCAAGGAATTTTACAGGCATGGGGACAATCCCTGGGACACAGAGAGTGCAGCAGAAATTCCAGGGGTGCACCAGATTTTAAAACGCCCAGGGGGGGGCCCATTAGAGACCATTGGGAATCCCCCGGACCACACCAGAGATGCAGCAGAGAATTTCTGGGCTGTGCCCAGATTTACAGCATTAGAACCCATGGAATCCCAGGCACAGACGAGGATGCAGCAGGAATTCCAGGCTGTGCCATTGGATTTACAGGCAATTAGCAGCAAGAGCCGTGCTGGCTTTTGAGGGACCCCGGGACGGCTGGTCAAGCGAGGACTTGCAGCTGCTGAGGAGTTTCTCCAGCACTCAGAAGGCTTCTGACTGGTTCACTTGCAGTAGTCCGAAGCATATAAAATATTTATTTGCTGCTAATTAGGTTGTAATTACCACTTAAACCTGGAGGAGGGATGTACCCAGCGTGCCGGCAAAGCTGCGATTCACTCGCAAGCTGAAGCAGCTCCACCAATGCAGAATAATTAACAGAGAAGGCCTCCTCCTGCCTGGCCTCGGCAGCAGCTGTTTGTTTTAGAGGGAACCTTCGTGTGCCTGAGCTCATCCAGGGCTGCAAAGCCAGCCGGCCTCATCTCACTGCAATTTCCATGTGATTGTCCTCCTCATGTGGGGCAATTTCAGCTCCACTCAGTGTCTGTGCTTCCCTTGCCCTCTCCTGCCCTCCAAGGAGACCTGGATGGCTCCAATCCCTGGGCTGGGCTGCTCTCCTGGCTCACTGCTGCCCTCATCCCTCTGCTGCCGCCTTGGAGAGCTGCGAGGGTGAGAACAAACACGTTTGTAAAGATGCCAAGTTCACATTTCTTACATCAGATTCGTGTCAGGAAAAGAAGCAGGCTGGTTCCCATGGCCTCTGCCTCGCTGCTGCCCTGTGTGTGCACAGACCCACCAGGGACGGCTCCTCCCTGTCCCCATCCCAGCTCCAAGGGGAACAGCAGGGTCACCTGCTGCTCCCTTTCTCCACCCCTCCTCATGACAGCAGCAAGCAGCCCCTCGTTTCAAGGATTGCAGGAGTCTGGGCAGAGCTGTGCAAAGCCCTCTTCCTTTTGGCCAAGCTGTGCTACAGCAGCTCGGGGAATGCAGCTCCTTGCAGCAACGGGGCCAGAGCATTCTGGAAGAGCGGCTCAGCAGCATCCTGGGCTCAGGGAAGGGGGTTGTGCCAGCACCTCCCAGCCCTGTGCCCACCACCAGGTTGCCAGCCCTGCCCCGTGGGGTGTCACACAGGGCCGAGGGTGCAGCATCACCCTCCCTGCGAGCCCTCCTCTGGACAAGCCAGGGACAGACCCAGTCCAGGGGACAAACCGAGCCCAGTTGGTACAAACCCAGCCCTGCAGGACAGATGTTCCAGTAACAGCAGGGACACAACCGAGCCCAGCAGGACAGACCCAGCCCAGCAGACAGACTCCAGCCCACTGCGGGACAAACCGAGCCCAGTGGACAAACGCGAGCCCAGCAGACAGACCCAGCCCTGCAGGACAGACCCAGCCCAGTGGTACAAACCCCGGCCC
>NDFG01000644.1:1959681-2033161 GCA_002167245.1 Sporophila hypoxantha | reverse complement strand
CAGTGATGCTCTCCCTCGCTCATCTGCCCCGGCGCTTCCCAGGTAAGCCAATGCTTCTGTCATGGTCTCTTGGCTCGAGGCCCACCTCTGAGATGTTGTGTCAGCCTCTCACCTGCACCGTGCTCCTGCCCTGCAACAAACCTCCAAACCTTTGGGCCTGCAAAGAGGCTTAAGGTTGCTGCGCAGCATCTTGGGAGGGAGGGCTTTCCCCCTCATGGTTCCCTGCTGTTTCTTTGTGGCCATGCCTGGCCCCTCTGGGTAAGTGAAACTCAAGCCAGCCCTGAGCACCTGCACTGATCCCGCTGCTGCTCTCCCAGCTGTGGTAGCCAGTTTCCCTGGCAGTGCTTCATCCTGCAGAGCTTTCTGCTGGAGGATCAGCAGGTGAATTTCCAATCTCGTCCTCAAACAGGCAAGGGTGCATTCCGTGGCTCTTTGTCCAAAACCAAGGAACCATCTACGGGTTGGGCTGCCACAAAGCATGACAATATGGAATGTGTGTGACAGAAGATTCAGGAGATTCCCATTGCCAGTCTCACATTCACGTGTGACATTACGCCGCGTGCGGCAGAAAGCTCTGCAGGATGAAGCCTGCCAGGAATGGCTACACAGCTGGGAGAGCCAGCCGCGGGATCAGTGCAAGGTGCTCAGGGCTGGCTTGAGTTTACTTACCCAGAGGGCAGCATGGCCACAAAGAAACAGCAGGAACCATGGGGGAAAGCCCCTGCCCTCCTCAGCAAGCTGCGTCTTGGGAGGCTGCCAAAGGTTTTTGTGCAGAGGGAGCAGTGAGTGAGGTGAGACATCTGCGGGGTGGGGCTGGCCAAAGAAATGACAGAAAGGCATTGGCTGCCTGGAGCCCGGGGCAAATGACAGAGAGGCATCTGTGTCATTGTCCCCTCTGCCTGACATTGGCCTTACAAGGAAGATTTTGCTTTTCCCTGGCAGGACTGAGCTTGTTCGCGTGCGTGTGGAGGCTGCCCCTGTTGTCTTGGTTTGGAAAGACAGGAGTCTGCTAAGGCAGGAGCCTCCCCTGAAATGAGAATCTAAACAACTCCCACCCTCCGTTGCTATAATTTTAAATTAAGGGGCTCTCAGGCAAAGATATGGAGGGCAGGAAATAGCAGTTCTTTAATAGAAAACAAACAAACAAACAAACAAAAAGAAATAAAATGAAAAATGCAGTCCACTAGAACAAACTGACAGAGTCAACACCCTCAACCTGACACCCTGTCGCAGGTGTTGGCTGGCAGTCGCGATTGAAAATTTTGGCTGGCAGTCCTCTGAAGTATTCAGGTGTGGTTCTGTTGGAGCAAGGAGGATTCTGTAGAGAAGGATGTATTTCTTCCTCTGAAGATCCAGTGTAGGAAGAGGCAGCTGCTGTTCCTCTGGAATCCCGTTGGAGAAAAAGCAACTAAGTGTTCCGGATCTCAGGGTATATTTGGGCGTAGCTATGCTTGTCTCGCTCGCCGAGGAAGGTGTGAATGTGGTCATTCAAAGAGGAGATAAGGCAAATGCCACTCTGACAAAGGTAACTGCTATACAGTATGTAATGGAAACATCTTGCATGCAATCTTGCAACAACCTGGGATTCAGCGCAGTGAGAGCTTGGGGCCTAGAAAGCAGCTGTGCAGTGCAAATTGCATTCACTCCTGCCTCCTGCCAGGGACACCTCTGTGGCTGACTGCTGCTCACCGCTGAGGAGACCTGCAGGCCACTGCAGCCTTCTCCACTGCACCCTCAAGGTGTTTCTGCTCTGAGGAAAATCCACGTGTCCTCTGCTGCATGGCACAAAATCTGCATGGGATAAGCTGGGAATCCCGATGAGCACGAGGGATAAAATAACATGTGGCCACCTGTGACAAGGGCGTGAAAGGGACACAGGAACGAGTGAGCCGGCCATTCTGACGATGTCCTCACTCGGGGTGGTCGCCATGGTCAGGCTGGCGCACATTTCCCTCATCCTTCTGCCTTCTGTGCCTAGAGCTCTGCTGATAATAGGGAAGGAGAAACAAGTGGAAATGGGCCTAGGATCTCTGGGTGCGAACTCTGTTCTCATCATGGCTGGGAAGGAGAAGGCTCGTGGGCTGTCATCCAATTCAGTGTTTGACTGAGGAGAAATTTTTCAGTGAAAGTCGCTGAGGGAAAAATGTGGCAAGTGCTAGGCAGGAGAAAGGATCAATCAGTGGAGACTGTGGGGTACAGTGGCTGTGTTTCTGTAATTCACTATGAGCTACATGGTGATAACAGAGTGTAGTTGTAGTTAGGCACTGCTTGCCCCAAATGCCAGGACTTTACAGTGTCTCATGCTCTGCAGAGAGCAGCTTGCACAAGCAGCTGGACAGGGAGCATTTCTGAGAAGAGCTGACGCCAAAGTGCCAAAAGGCATTTCGCTACCCAATTCAGCCTGAATGCTAGTATGGGAAAAGGAGGGGAGCTGGCCAGGTGCTGCTGTCACTGTCTGCAGGTATGGGCTGGGCCCAGGACAGGGGATCTGAACGGCTGATAGTATTCGTGTAACATGGATTTTACTTTGATTTTTATTTCTGGTCTCTTTCGCCTTGTTGTTTACTCTATTATTGTTCGGTTTGGATCTCAACCTGTCAGTTCTGCCGCTTTTTTTCCCATCCCAGCAGGGCAAGGCGGGTGGTGAAGGGAGTGTCTGTAACCCCAGCAGCTGACTGGGGCTTTAACCACAAGGACCTGAGCAGCCAGAACAGCATCTCCATGTCCCACTGTTATGGCAAATGAAGCTGGCAGCTCCCCTGACAAGCCTGGGCTTCACACTCCAGCAAGGAATTCCCAGCTTCTGTTCTTGATGGATTATGAACATTTGGTGAGGATTTCCCATGGGGCCTTGCCTCATTTTTTAAACTGGCAGATAAAGAGGAATAAGCAAGTCAGGGCAGCCTTGTGAACTTGCAGCAAGCAGCAGAGATGTGGTGGAATGGGCCTGATCAAGATGCTGCAAAAACAACAACAACCCGCTGCTTGAAAACTCCACTCGGATTTCTTCCTCCTGGTCTTGTCTGGTCACGCAAAGGGAACATTCATGCTTCACTGGGCAGCTCTGCTGTGGGCAGGGACCAATTCCTCAACATGCAGAGAGCTCAGGCTCAGGGCAGGGGTGTAACTTGGGCTGTGTGTCGATTTGCCGGAGACCAGTGGGGCCAAGCGACCAGTGGGCTTTTGTCTTTCCCTGCTGGTGAGAGGGAATGCACTGTGTGAACTATGTCCACATCCCTCTTCCCTGGCCATAATTGATGCAACTGATTGAATGGAAGGAGACTTGAGGAGGAAGGCGGAAGATAGGAAACAGGAAAGTAAACTAGGTTATGAGAGGAGAAGAGAGGAAAAGTCAGGGGATACCCAGACAAGACATCGCAAAGAGAAAGTGAGAAGCATTTTTCCGAATGCAGAGAATGAGTGGAGAGAGTGAGGATAAGAAGACTGAGAAGTGTGAAGGTGATTCAAAGATGGGAAAGAATAGAAGAGGCAGAGTTTAGAGACCAGGCAAAAGACAACAGACTAGGTGGACAGACAGAAAACCAAACAAGTTTTTCCTGATGAGCTGGGGGGCAAGTAAGAAAACGGGGCTCTGTCAAACACAGGGCTCAGTGTGTGGCTGGAGGCACATCCCTGTTTGCCTGGAAAGGTTTGTGCTGTGCTGCACCAACCCTTGAGTCACTGTGGATCTTGTTCAGCAAGAAATATGTTGGCTGTGTCATTGAGTAGGGCTATGCTGTATTTTCACAGCTAAATGGTTGTTCCTCGTCCATTAACTCTGGAAGGGCTTTGGAATTCTTCTCAAGACTGCTTTGCCACCTTCTACTGAATATACAACCACTGCTTCTGGCATCCTTCCCGCATGGTAACTTGTACCAGTAGCATGTGTACAAATGCTTTTCCCTGATGCAGAGCATGCAGCGTGACGGTGTCCTGCCCACGGACAACTGCATCTGGTGATTGCTGAAGGGCCCAGCCTGGAGAGACAGGAGATGAAAGGTGGGAAGTTTTGAAATGCATTGAAGACAACATAATAGAAAAGCATATCTTGAAATCATCCGCATGGCATGGATGGCACAGGAATATCAGAATGCTAATGGGCCAGTGGCCCTGCTTCTTTGAAAAGAGGCACATTAGGGTCCAAAATCCCAGAAGAAACCAACTTCAGAATGCAACAGTAAATCTTGTATCAAGAAAAATAAGACTTTGGTACTCTCAAATCAGGTAACTGAATGGTGCAGGAAAAAAAAATTTGCCGCTTTGTCGAGATTTGTGATTAAATAGATCTTGGTAACTTCACCTGGTTCATTGCCCACCCGCTTGCCCTGGAATCTTGGCAGAGGGCAAGTGGCAGCAACTGGCACACGAGCTGAGGCTGCAGCAGCAGCTCCAGTGCAGCTGATCAGGACAAAGGGAATGCCCACTTACCACAGGGAGCAGCATGGCACAAGGAACCGGTGGGAATGCCAATGGAGAAAGGCCCCCTCCTTCCAGCCCACCTGCCCCTGGTGCCCAGCACAGAGCCAGAGGTGGGAAAGAGGAGAGGTGGCAGAGGAAGAGTAATACGTCTCTCTGTGGGTGGGCATGGGGCGGGAGGCTAGCGGGGACTCTGAATGTCCCAACGGCTCTTGGCTGCCCAGGAAGGTGGGCAATGCCACCTGCAGGCAGTTTCATGAGTGCTGTACTCTGCTCCTCTGGCTTTCCTGCTCTGTGGGGCGTGCGCTGTGCAAGAGTAGGTGGGCACTTCCAGTAGGTGCACAGTTTTCAGAGCTTTCCAGGGAGCAGGATGGGGCTGTGTGGCCAGCCTGAGTGTGTGCACAGGAATGCAGCAAAGTGGCAAGAAATTGATGGGAAGACAAGGAGATCTCAGGAATGCATGTTTTTTGTTTCTGGTGTCCTGCTGTTTGTCTCCTCCCTTAGCCTCCCTCACTCCACTGTCTATAGTGTGTATAAGGATTAATTTGTGTTCTTACAAACAGCTACTGTCACAGAGTCCAGCCCTGGCAGCCTGCAATGTGGAATCTCTGCTTCTCTCCAGTCAGGCTGATGTCGTTGTCCAGCTACTGGGAGAAGGCTGCTGCCTGCAGAGCTGGTGTCTGCTTGGGGCCTCGGCAGAGAATACGTTTGTAGCTGTTCTTCTCTGACTCCAGAGGGGGATCCCAAGGTAGAGAACAGGTGCCTTTGCTTCTGCCTGGATTATCCTTTGGAAGACACTCCGCTAACAGAGAGTATTTCTGAGGAGAAGTGGTGTGCTCGCAACAGGATGTGCTGATACACCCTAGTCGCTTCTCCATGCCAGAGAAGATCAGATATATCTTGCCTCTTTATTGCAGCACTCTGCAAAGGAGCACCAGGACCACAAAATGGACAAAAGCTGGAGAAAACGCATGTCCTCTCGCCTTGCTCAGGTCTTCATCTTGCAAAGCTGCTTATCTCCGATTCAGGTGGAACTTCCTGTGCCAACATTTTTCTGCCTTGGCCTTCTGTCATCGTGCTTGGTGTTGGCTTCACAGTGAAGAACCTGGATCCACCTCTTGGAACCCTGCCTTTAGATCCTTGTAGACATTGATGAGGTGGCCACTTAGTTGTTTCTTCTCAGGACAGAAATGGCTCAGCTCCCTCAGCCTTTGTTCTCTGTAGAGATGCTCCACTCCACTAATCAGCTTTCATCTCCTGTCCTGGACATTCTCCAGGAGCTCCATGTCTCTTTTGCACCAAGGAGCCCAGAATGGGAGACAGCACTGCAGATGCACCTTACTAGGGCTGAGTGGAGCCTCACTTCCCTCCCCCTGCTGGCAATGCTTTCCTAATGCATCCCAGGACACCACTGGCTTGTTAGACATCAGGACAAAATCCTGCCTCATGGAGAGCTTCTTGTACAGCAGGACTCCCAGGTCCTTCTCTGAAGAGCTGATGGTCAGTGCTTCCCTATGCTGCTGCAGGGAGCAATTCCTCCRCAMRTGCAGAACCCTGCATTTGCCTTTGCTGAATTTCAGGAGGTTTCCCTCGGCCAATCACTCCAACCTGTCAAGGCCCATATGAAAGCTGCACAGCCTTCTCACATATCAGAAACTCCTGCTAAGTAGGTCTAATCAGGGAACTTGATAAGGACACTCTCTACCCTTCATCTGAGTCACTGATGTATAGAACACTGTAACCTGTGGGAAATTTCTGTTATCTGCTCAGCTTGCTAATGCCTGCCCTCTCAGCAACCTGCCTCTTGGAGCTGCCCAAAGGTTTGTGCAGAGGGAGCAGTGAGTGAGGGTGAGACATCTGCTGCCGGTGGGGCTGGCCAAGAATGACAGAAGGCATTGGCTGCCTGGAGACCCGGGGCAATGACACAGACTGTGGTGTTAGCACAAACTCTGTTTCTGCAGGAAACCAGGAACCCTGCAGGCATGCAGCAGGTGGAAGGGGCAGGGTCGGTGGTGGGTCTGTGTGGAGGAAGGATGGGATCTCAACCTGTCAGTTCTGCCCTTTTTCCCATTCCTCCAGGGCAAGGGGTGGTGAGGGAGTGCCTGTAACACCCAGCAGCTGACTGGGCTTTAACCACAAGGACCTGAGCACCAGACAGCATCTCCATGTCCCCACTGCTATGGCATGAGCTGCAGCTCCCCTGACAAGCCTGGGCTTCACACTGCAAAAGGAATTCCCAGCTCTCTGTTCTTGATGGATTAGTGATAGTGTTGTGGTAACACATGGATTTACTGGACTTTTATTTCTGTCTCTTTTCCTTGTTATATTTACTCCTATTATTGCTCTGTTTATAATCTGTAATTTTAATAGTATGTTTTTTGAAAAGATAAACTGTTATGGATAGAGGGCTGGAAGGCAGGTGGATCCTGCCCCAGACACACACTACAATGAGGAGTGTAGATCCACTGAACATTTCCCAGAGGAAGCACAGGCTTGTGCTCTGCTGTTCTATTCCTTGGCCACAGAAAAAGCACAGACAAAGGTGCTGGAACAGAGGAGCATGTGGGCAGCTGCCACACACTGCTGGCTACATCCACACCTGCCAGGCCTTGTCTTTATGCACAGGTGCACAAAACTTCCCACACAACACTCCTTCCTTTCACAGTGAGAATTGAGCAGGGTTGACTGGAGTTAATAAGAGGAGGACAATGGAGTGCAGATTGAAGACAGAATAAAAAGGTGGGAAGGGAAGGGAGACAGAGAGAAGAAACAAGGCTGACAGAAGCAAGTGTAGTGCAAATAAGAGTTAAATGCAGAGACAGGCCTGGAGTGGCAAGGAGACAATGATGGACAGATAAGCTCTCAGCATCTGAGAAGAGGAGGAGGCAAGGCCAGGAAGCAGAGCAGCTAATGAGAGAGAAGTGATCACCCTGCCTATGCAGCACCCCACAAGGTGGGAAAGCAGGTCTCTGTTTGTGCAGGGACAAAGTTTGTGCTCAGCTCCCTCAGCAGTCTCACCACTGTGATTACTCTCAGCACAGTAGTATGTGCCAGAGTCATTGAGAAAGGCATGTTCTATTGAGAGGGTGATACTGTCTCCTTTTATCTTGCTGGCTCTTGAAATGGCTCTCAAAACCCTTCTCCACCACTGCGTTGGCACCTTCATATGCCAAAACCAACTTGGTCAGACTGGAGTTCTTCTCTGAAGGCAGCATGAACCAGTACATAGCTCTGTTGGAAGATTCTTTCTCAGAGCATTCCAGATTCACGGATTGGCCTTCCTGATCACCATGTCTGGAGACTGTTCCAGGGCTAACACTTGGAAAGGAAAAGTAGCGCATGAGAAAGGAAAAAATGAAAAAAATTAGAGGCACTGTGGATTGGTAGGAAAGGGTGAGAAGAAATGAGCAGCCAAAGGAGCAGTTCAAGGCATGGACAGCTCTTCAGATCAGCAGGTGAATTTCCAATCTCTCTTCCATAGCAAGGTGCATTCCTGGGCTCTTTGAGTCCAAAACCGGAACCATCTATGGGCTGCACAAAGAATGACAAATAGATGGCCATTTGCAGAAGATTCAGGGATTCCCATTGCCACCACATTCACTGCTGATCCTCCATGCAGAAGCTCTGCAGGATGAAGCACTGCCAGGAACTGGCTACACAGCTGGGAGAGCAGCAGCGGGATCAGTGCAGGTCTCAGGGCTGGCTTGAGTTCACTTACCCAGAGGGCCAGCATGGCACAAAAGAAACAGCAGGGAACCATGGGGGAAAGCCCTGCCCTCTCTCAGCAACCTGCCTCTTGTAGCTGCCCAAAGGTTTGTGCAGAGGGAGCAGTGAGTGAGGGTGAGACATCTCGGGTGGGGCTGGCAAGAAATGACAGAAGGCATTGGCTGCCTGGGACCCGGGGCAATGACAGAGAGCATCTGTGTCATTGTCCCCTCTGCCCTGACTATGGCCTCTACAAAGGAGATTTGCTTTCCTGGCAGGACTGAGCTTGTCCTCCAGTGGCGTGTGGAGGCTGCCCCTGGGATTCAGGCAGTGAGAGCCCTGGGGCCCAGAAAGCAGCTGTGCAGTGCAATTGCATTCACTCCTGCTCTGCCAGGGACACCTCTGTGCTGCTCTGCTCACAGGCTGAGGAGACCAGGCCACTGCAGCCTTCCACTGCCACCCTCAGGTGTTTCTGCTCTGAGGAAAATCCACCTGTCTCTTGCTCATGGCCACAAAATCTGCATGGGATAGCTGGGAATCCCGATGAGCACAGGGGAAAAAATAACATCTGGGACAGATGCAAGAGGTGAAAGGGACACAGGGAAGGAGTGACAGGCCAGTCTTACGAAGTCAGCTGGAGCACCTTTCCCTCATCCTTCTCCTTCTTCTGCCTAGAGGTCTGGCTGACAAACAGGGAAGGAGAAACAAGTGGAAAATGGCTTGGATCCCTGTGGAACTTCTGTCTCATCATGCTGGGAAGGAGAAGGCTCTGGAGGTTTGTCATCCAATTCAGTGTTTGACTGAAGGAAGAATCGTTCATGAAAGTCCTGAGAAAACTGTGTGCAAGTCGCTAAGCAGGAGAAGGATCAACAGTGGAGACTGTGGTACAGTGCTGTGTTCTAATTCACTATGAGATAATGGTGATAACAGAGTTGTCAGTTGTAGTTAAGCACTGCTTGCCCCAAATCCAGGACTTTACAGTGTCTCATGCTCTGCCAGAAGCAGCTGCACAAGCAGTGGAAGGGAGCATTTCTGAGAGAGCTGACCCAAAGTGCCAAAATGGACATTTCCTCCATTCAGCCTGATGCTCGTATGGAAAAAGAGGGGAGCTGGCAGGTGCTGCTGTCACTGCTCAGGGATGGGCTGCGGCACCAGGACAGGGGATGCTGAGTGATAGTTTGTGTAACCCATGATTTACTGGACTTTTATTTCTGTCTCTTCCTTGTTTTTTACTCCTATTATTGCTCTGTTTGGATCTCAACCTGTCACTTCTACCCTTTTTCCCATCCCCCAGGGCAAGGGGTGGTGAGGGAGTGCCTGTAACACCCAGCGCTGATGGGCTTTAACCACAAGGACCTGAGCACCAGACAGCATCTCCATGTCCCCACTGCTATGCCATGAGCTGCAGCTCCCCTGACCAAGCCTGGGCTTCACACTCCAGCAAGGAATTCCCAGCTTCTGTTCTTGATGGATTTATGAACATTTAGGTGAGGATTTCCCCTGGGCCTGTGCTCTTTTTTTACAATGGAGGTAAAGAGGAATAAGCAAGTCAGGGCAGCCCTGGTGATTGCAGCAAGCAGCAGGAGATGTGGTGATGGGCCAGACAAGATGCTCAAAAACAACCAACAACCCCTTGCTGAAAAACTCCACTCGGACTTCTTCCTCCTGGTCCTTGTCCTGGTCACCCAGGGACATTCCATGGCTCACCTGGGCAGCCTCCTGCTGTGGGCAGGGACAATTCTCAAACATCAGAGAGCTCAGGCCTCAGGGCAGGGGTGTAACTTGGGCTGTGTGTCGATTTCCCGGAGACCAGTGGCCAAGGACCAGTGGGCTTTGTCTTTCAGCTGGTGGAGAGGGAATGCACTGTGTTGAACTATTCCACATCCTCTTCCCTGCCATGAATTGATTAACAGATTGAATGGAAGGAGAGATGAGAGGAAGAAGAGGAATTGGAAGGGGGCATTGTGACAGTAGCAGGGAGGAATGGTCAAGGAGGACAGACCAGAAAGACATGAGAAGCAAAAGTGAGACAAGCAGGCTGTGAATGGCAGAAATGCGGTGAGACAGTGAGGAACCAGAAGCAACCAAGTCAGAAAGGCAACTCAGGATGGGAAGATTAGAAAAGCAGCTAGAGACCAAGCTAAGACTGAACAGATGGACAGAGAGATGAAAAGATGCACAGACAGACAGTCATACTAGTTTTTACCTGAAGAGCTGGAGGGCAAGTAAGAAAACGGGGCTCTGTCAAACACAGGGCTCAGTGTGTGCTGCAGGAGCAGATCCCTGTTTGCCTGGAAGGTTTGTGCTCTGTCTGCACCAACCCTTGAGTCACTGTGTATTTTTTTCAGCACAGAAATATGTGCCTGTGTCATTGAGTAGGGCATGCTGTATCTTCACAGCTAATGGTTTGTTCCTAGTCCCATTTACTCTGGAAGCGGCTTTGGAATTCCTCCTCAAGATCTCGCTTTGCCACCTTCTACTGAATATACAACCAACTGCATTTCTGGCATCCTTCCCATGGGTAACTTGTACCAGACATGTTTACAGAAATCTTCCTGATGCAGAACATTGCAGAGTGACGGTGTTCTCCACCCGGACAACTGGCATCTGGTGATTGCTGAAGGGCCCAGCCTGGAGAGAAAGGAGATGAAAGGTGGGAAGTGAATGCATTGAAGACAATAATACACATGCTTAAAGTATCTCATGGCATGGAATAGCACCAGCGATATCAGAATGCAATGGCACTTCCCCAGCTGCTTCTGAAAAAGGCAACATAGGATCAAAAACCCCAAGACAAAACTTCAAAATGCAACACCAAATTGTTTTTGAGAAATAATTACTTATACTTAGTTTTAAGTATTAAAATTGAAAAATACAATTTGTAGTTTTCTAGAGTTTTGTGATTTAATAGGTCATGGGTAAATTCACCTGGTTCTATCTGCCCACCCCTGCCCTGGAATCCTTGGGAAGGGGCAGTTGGCCAGCAACTGGCAGCAGAGCTGAGGATGCAGCAGCAGCAGCTCCAGTGCAGCTGATCAGGACAAAGGAATGCCCACTTACCCACAGGGAGCAGCAGGGCCACAAGGACAGGTGAGAAATCCTGGATGAAAGGCCCCCTCCTTCCAGCCACCTGCCCCTGGTGCCAGACAAACCAGAGGCTGGTCGGAAAGAAATCTCTCTCTTCTCCTGAGACCCTGCACTGTCCTTTGCACTGGGGGTAATGAAGTGTATGCGATTCAGGGCAGCCCTGGTGACTAGAAGCAAGCAGCATCCTCCAAAGTGTACTGGAGAGCTACAGAAGGGCGAGGCAGAAGCCTGAAATGGCCTTTTCAAAGTGKGAAATGTGGTGTAACTGTCGTAAATGAAAGGTTTGAGAAACAACTGAAAATAACTGACTGAAAGACTTTTAAAAACAAGTCTGTAAAGATGCTTCCAGTTCTACAGGCACTGAAAATATTTAGRACTTCCTTCTGTGTGGCATACACTATCTATTTGCTCCGTATCGCAGACTATGGAAGTTACCAGAGAAACAGTGCACAAAGTAGGGGTGCCTCAAAGTCTTTATTAATATCTCATAATTTTTGCTTGTCCAGACCCAAAAGAACAGGAATGATGATGAGAAAATACAGGTCACACCAAACAAGCYTCTCAGTTGGAGGCAATGGTGGACTGGATCCAGGAGACGTAGTTGCAAACCTTGGTGTAAACTCCGGGATAGCCCTTCTGGGCACATCCATAACCCCAGGAGACAATGCCCTGGAGCTGTCCATTGCAGACCACGGGACCGCCGGAATCTCCCTGTGCACACAAAGGGTATGGATATTCAGCAAATGGCATCAGCCAACTCAGATTTACCAGTGCAGTGGGTATAGCTGACTCTGTAATGTGAAGGCCTCTTCAGCTGGGAAAAGGCAGAAGAYAAATGACTGGGAGAGGAGAMGCAGATGAGTTACCTGGCAGGAGTCTTTTCCTCCCTCCACGTATCCGACACACATCATGTTCTCGGTAATTTGCCCAGGGTAGGCATCAGAGCACTGCTTGGCAGTGAGGACCGGAGCCTTCAGGCACTGCAGCTGGTCGGGGTAGTTAGCTGCAAAGAAATAGGCAGAGATGGTTGCTGGCATTGCTGAGTCCTTTTCAGAGCTCGGGGAAGATCTTAGCAGAAAAGTAAATGCTGGACACCCTGTTCTAGCAGCCATCCTTGCTTCCTGTCCACAGTAAGCACAGCATGGGTCCCTTCTGTAGAGCTGGAACAAATTCTACCCATGGGCCCACCATTCTACACTGCAGCCACCTTAACTRTTCTGGTACCTGGAAGTTCATCAGTTGGCAAGGGAGGGGCCACTCATGTGATACATACACTGGAAGAAACCTGAGCCTCAGGAAAACCATCCTCTCCTCTGGTGCAGGTTCAATGGAATAGACACCACTGGCCATGCACATCTCCGACCATTGGCGTGAGAGAACAGAGATCTCTGGTAGGAATTCAAGTTCCACAGTCCCAGACGTCACCCTTATTCTCAGAGAATTGACAACTCTGTTGACATTAACTGTGCAGTCCCTACACTGACGCATCCCTCCAAAAAGCTGTCCCCCAGCACTTCCCTGTGTTTTAGCCTGTCCTGTTGGGGGTTAATGGCCAGGTCCTAGAGACTGCRCTGGGCCCCCGAGGGTCTGTAGGCTCCCCCAGAGTACTCACTGCCACTGCTGAGAGTGTTGCCCCAGCCGGAGATCAGGCAGGTGGTGCCGGCGGCCACGCAGCTGGTAGGCAGAGGAATGGGTTGGACAGCATTGCTGAGCGTGGCTGGGGTGGCCAGCTTGATGAGCATGATGTCATTGTCCAGGGTGTAGGAGCTGTACCCGGAGTGGCGGATGACTTTAGCAGAGTTGATAAACTGCTGTGTGGATTCGGTGAGCTCCAGGTTGTGTTTCCCGAGCTGCACTTGGATGCGACTGGAAAACAGAAGGCACAGCGTGTCCTTTACTGCTGGGGGCAGGWTGAGAGAAACCTCCCTGTCACTGAGTGCACTCGCTCCAACACCACTGCCACAGAAGCCTTCTGGGGCAGGGGATCTTTCTTGTCCTGCAGGGAGCCCTGGAAATCCACACTGGGATCTTAACCCTTGCACTCCATGCATGGGTGGTGAATTTCTGTGGGTTTGTAAATACATGGCAGCAGTTGAATACAGAGCCGCACTAGATACAAATATTCTGGGACAAGGCAAACGGCTCCAGCCGGACCTTGATCCTCTTCCTGTTCTCCAGGGAGAATGCTTTAGCAAGATTCATGCAATTGGTAAGAAATCAAAGCCCAGACCTCTCTGCTTGATTATCCCYTTGTTATTTCAGAAAATYCTCTGCCTTCACAGGAACATTTGCAGAAGTGGAAAACCCCTTAGGATGCCTTGGCCTGGCTTCCTGAATGATCCACCCATCCCTTGGCTGTCTCTGGTGAGAATGGAYGCACTTACATATTTCTATCTCATAGCTCAGAATTCCTGCTAGAAGTGAACTGGAAGACAGAAGTAGGTTCTAGAAGGATGTAAGTTTCCCACTCACGATTTGTAGCAGTGAGCAGCTGACAGGACCCACTGGCTGCTGATGAGGGAACCTCCACAGAAGTGATATCCAGAATTCAGGGACACCTGATAGGGCACAGAGTTCCTTGCACAGGTGTAGCCTCCCACAATCTTGTCATCATCGTCTTCAGCAAAGGTGGGGAAGGCAACTGGGGGATAAGAAGTGCTATGTGTCAACAGCTGGCCTAAGGTAATGTGGCKTGTAATCTGCCCTGTGACTGCCTGTCTGAAGCCCCTCACTTGTAGGCTCCCCTTCTATGGACACTCAGGGCAGCGCTGGTGGGCAGGTGTAAGGCACATGCATTTGCTGCACCTCAAAGAAGGGGATCAGACTTACACYGATGCCTCATGTGRCTGCAAGTAAAGCCCTGCTGGCTACTCCCTGAGGGAACATAGGGACACAGAAATGTTCTTGTTGGATCAGATCACYGCTGTGTCTTTCCCTGAATCCCATCTACTGAAACAGTCAAGGMTTGACTGAGGGAAAAAGTAAAAACTACTGTGCAGTGATATCTTCTTGGAGCACGCTCCGAGGGTCCAAAATTTTGCAGTTGCTTTAGGARTTCCTGGACCAGAACTATTGCCTGTGCACTCCTTAGTCCCGAAGGAGGAGGCAGCCTTTTTCTGAAGCTGTGGCCACATCTCCATAGCTGGGTCGGGAGCCCCTATGAAGGCGTTCATTCCCCAGCTTGTGGCACAAGGCATTATGAGCAGACAGAAGATGGAAGCTGCAGGGCTCTGGACTTGTGCAAGTCAAAAGTAGACTTGGCTTTCCCACAACAGGCTACCTTGCAGTTTTGATTTAGAAAATCAGCTTCCTATCAAATGGCAGAAATAGAAATAAAAGATATACTCACCWGCCACCCCAATAAAGGCGAGAAGCAGCAGGCACTTCATGGTCTCGATTCGACCTCAAACCCAGACTGGCTGACTGGACGTGGGAGCTGCTAGAAATACGTTTTTGGTGGTCTTATCMCTAGTCCAAGGTTTTCTCCAGACAAAAAGTACACAGTGGAAAATTTGAAGATCCAAAAGTGGGCATTAACAGGCATTGGTAGAAWGTACAAATGTCATACACGTTAATCATAAACCTCTGCTAAGATAGAGAGCTATTCTAATTATTCCGTAAAGGTATAGCCTTCAATCTAAAAATACCTTTTGGCTTTGGAAGACGTGTAGTGTTTGTCTCATTCTTATACACAGCACCTGTACAACAGGAATAACAACTCTCAAACCTCTTTCAGATTCCTCTGTGCTGATGGTATCTTTCTTAAAAATCATGTTTTTACACAAGTTGCATATTTAAGTAGTGACAGAGAGAACAGTATGCATTTATTTGGGAAAAAAAGAAATTCAGCAAAGCCAGTGGTTAACTTTGTTAAATTTAGTTCAGGCAGACTCCTTTTCTTGAATAATGTGTGTTTTTTTCCATATGCAATACAGTGTTTTCCTAAATCAAATTCCTCCATTGTAATTTCAAAAGGGAGGATAGAAAAACAATCCTGTGCCCCCCCTCCTCCCCCCGCCCCATTTCCCAAGTCAAATAGTTCAAATGTGGGAATGCTCAGCATCTCCATTTTCTAATTTCTCTCTCCTAAATAGTATTAAAATGTCTGCCTAAGTGACAAACCATGCTTTTATTTATCTTTGGAATGTTCTACAGACTCATTTTTGCTACACAAGAATCTCAGTACAATGCTGATGTTTATGAGTTTGATGTAGATGAGCAATAATGCTGCGAACACAAATAGTGAGATCTTCTGAAATCCCTCTCTGCAGGAGTGGGGATTTCTGTTATGATGCAAAGTTTACTAAYGCTTAATGCTTTGCTGAATAATCATGTTCATTCTCCAAGCAGCTGCCAGCTTCATCATGTTAGCTCCTGAAAGACACAGGATTCTCTCCAGAGACATTAAAGAGAAGCRGTATGTTTGAAAATGCTGGAATAGCTTGAGACACTAAATAGGAATACTCTTCCTCTCAATTTCTTGATTAAATTTTTGTAGACCCTGSAGGACTGCTACACACAGTGTCACTGTCCAGAGGGAAATTTTCCTTTATGTTGAAGTCCAAGTCGAAGCCAGGGCCTCCTCCAAGGTGGTGCATGAATTCTGTTGGCCTTTAAACTGGTATTASTGCACAGCTTTCTTACAAGCATGCTGTATCCRGTGAAAGAAAGAAGGATTAGAAGCTTCCTGTGGGAAAGGAAYATGTCCATAATAGGACTAGGASGGTCAAAAYTTACCAAAGCTGTCCAATCCCATCATAACTACGTGGAGCAAGAAAAATTTCTAGTTTACAATAGTGTTTAGTTTGAAATGTCTATTTTCTTTGTCCAAAACATGCCATTGGCATAGACAAGGGCCGTCATCAGATGTGCTGCTGAACATTCCGTAGACCCAGTGTAATTCTTTTTGCAGGGTCTTTCAAAGAATACGCTCAAGGATGTACATCTATTARTACAAACAAGTTTTTCATTTKATGCAGTAATGCTGCAGAAGAAAGCTGGTGGCTCTAGGGGCACAGYAAGGGGGAGYGATGGTGACTGAAGAGCAGCTGTGTTAGGTATTATCAATGGACAAGCAATGGCAGCTTGTACTTCTAGAACTTCACGTTCCTAGTTCAGATATTTCAGTCAGCTGTATCAACACGAGACTCAGATAAAGGGAAATACATTTGTCCAGGCTGATGCAAGATCCTGGGAYAAAGAAACCTGGTAAAACCGTGGGCTGACAGAGATAAAGCTTTCTAGGAACATAAATCAGGAYGAGTTTCTGAGGGTAGTCCTTTTATACTTCACAGAACCTGGTGGTGGAGGTTGCATTGATTCTCTCTTCCCACCTGTCTCCTTTCTGGGAGAAGCTGGTACATTCTCCAAAGCTTCTTATCCTCCATCTCTCCACACCTGAACAAAACTGCTGTCGCAGCCTCTTGCATTGTTCTCTATGCTTGTATTGCTCTTTAACCTATGGCCACAATACTTTTTTTCTATTTCTGCCCTTGCCAAAGACATGGATTCTTAGTGTCCTGGAGAGAAACTGGATGTAGGACATGACAGGGATTTATAAAATTATGAGTGGCCCGAGGAGCCTGGGGAACAATGGGATTGCTTATTGTGTCTTAGGGCAAAACTTGGTGGSGGTGGCTTGTTCAGAGCAAGCAAAGGAAACTTCCTCTATTTTAGGAATGCTATGAAGTCCTTTCCAGAGGTTTTCATGGATGCAAAGCATTTACATTACCTCAAAAAGAGAAGGGGCACAAGGAAGAAAAATCCTTGGAGGGCTATGAAGTTGAAGGACATCTGATCCAATCTCCCTTGTCCCCAGGAATGGCCTGGTGTTGGAATGTTCCCTGCTATTACAGCCCAGCAAGAGACCAAAGATTATTACATATCTCTCTGGAGGAAAGTCATMGTTGCTTAAATCCTGCAAGGGTCTGGAGAGTTACCCAAACTCATGCCTTCATTTGCTGCAGCATAGAAAGTCTCCTGGGAGCATCTCAGCCCCTTTTGAGCAGCATGGGAGGGCACAGGTCAGGTCTGACCTGACAAAGATGTGTGTTAGAAGGTGGATTTATCTGACAGTGCGGCTGGACTGTTCTTGTTCAGGCAGATATGGAAGTGGAGATAGGGCTTAAATGATGGGAACACTCGCCCCTAATAATTCGGTAGGGAGGGAGGGAGGGAGGAGGAAGGAAGGAATAAAGAGTAGAATACAAGGAGTAAGAAGGGAGAAAAGGGGAGGAAGAGGGGGGGAGGTGGAGGGAGGTAGGACGGAGGAGGGAGGAAGGAGGGAGGAAGGGAGGAAGGGGAAGGAGGAAGGAGAGAAGGCACACGGAAGGAAGGAAAGGAAGGAAGGAAAGGAAGAAGGAAGGAAGGAAGGAAGGAAGGAAGAAGGAAAGGAAGGAAGGAAGGAAGGAAGGAAGGAAGTAGGAAGGAAAGAAGGAAGGAAGGAAGGAACGGAAGGAAGGAAGGAAGGAAGGGAGGAAGAAGGAAGAAGGAAGGAAGGAAGGAAGAAGAAGCGAAAGGAAGGAAGGAAGGAAGAAGGAGGAAGCGAAGGTAAAGGAAGGGAAGGAAGGAAGGAAGGAAGAAGGAAGGAAGAGAAGGAAAGAAGGAGGAAGGAAGGAAGGAAGGAAGGAAGGCATGGATTTCCCCCCCTATATTGGCTCTGCAAGGACAAAAGGCAAAGCATGTAATTATTAATAGTTCCCAATAGGTGGCTCCCAAAACACAGAGGTGACAGCAGCGCTGAGCACACAGATCAGATTAGTTTCAAGACTACCAGTTCTATTGTATCATAAGCTGATATAAATGAATGCTTTAGTTTTGTTTGAAAATATGCAAAAAATTATTTTGCTTCACACTTTGGTCAGATCTGTAGTTATCTCAACCCTTCGTGCCCCACATTGGCACCAAAAATGGATCATTATGCTTTAACCCCAGCCAGCATCTAGGTACAATGCAGCTGCTCACTCACTCCCTCACTTCCACTCCTCCAGCTGGATGGGGAGAAGAACCAGAGAAAAAAATGTAAAAAACCTTTGTGGCTTGAGATAAGAAGTGTTTAATTCTTAAAAAAAAAAAAAAAAAAAAAAAAAAAAAAAAAAAAAGTATAACAGAAAAAGAAAACACCAGAAAAATTTCAATTGCTCACCACCTGCTGAGCAATGCTCAGCCTGTCTCTGGGCAGTGATTAGTTCTGTCTGTCCAACTCCTCCCAGTTTGTATTCTAAGGATGACGTTCTGTGGTGTGGAATATCCTGTTGGCCAGTTAGTGTCAGTTGTGCCAGCCATTCTCCCCCACAGCTTCATGTTCACCTCCTTGGTGGTAGAGCATGGAAAGCTGAAAAGTCCTTGACGTGGAGTAAGCTCTATATASGAACGACCAAAACATCAGTGTGTTATCAATATTATTCTCATATTAAAAACATAGTGCTGCACCAACTACTAAGAAGAAAATTAAGTCTGTCAGCCAAAATAAGAACAGTCACCTCCTCCATCTCCTCCTTCATCTTCTCCTAATCTTCCAATATTTTCTMCCATTGCCTCCTCCTTCCTTTCTGCTGCCCCCTTCTTCCACTTCCTTATTCTATTCTACCTCTTCTGTCTCCTCCTCCTTTTCATCTTACAKCACCTTCTTCTACCATTTTCATCCTCTGCTTTCTTCTATGGCCTTCTCCTCACACTGCCTTCTTCCATTGCCTCCTGCTCTTTTTCCAACACCTTCTTCCTTCTGTTTTTTTGCTGCAGTCTTCTGAGACTTTATTCCACCACCTTCTCCATTCCCTCTGCCTTCTTTTCCTCTGCCATCTTCTTTTGTCACCTGCACTATCACATCCTCCTTTTCTTCCARCACATTTTTCTGGTGTCTCCTTCCATCAATTACCTCGTCACATTCTTCATCACTTCATTCCTAATTTCAMCACCTTCTTCCACTGCCTTCTTTCACACCCTCCTTTTCTTCTTCCATCACACGTCTGCTGCATTCTGCTGCATTCTGTCTGCCCTCTTTTCCTTCACTGCCTTTTTCCACCACTGCCATTGCCTCCTCCTTCACTTCTTCTGCCACATTTTTCCTTCACCTCCTATGTTGTCTCTTGTGTCTTCTTCCATTGCCTTCTTCACCWTTGTCTTCTACTGCCTCCTCATTTGTTTCTTCCTTCTTTACTTTCACAGTCTCCTCCTCACCCTCCTTCACTGTCTTCTTCCATAGCCTCCTTTTTCTCTTTTTCTTCCAATGTCTTCTGCCACCTTCCTTCATTGCCTTGTCTGTAACCTTCTCCTTCTCTCCTTACAACATTTTTTATTTGCCTCCTCCATTTCCTTCTTCTTTATTCTGTGGTTTTCTTCCTCTGCCTTTTTTTGTTCCCTCCACCATTGCCTCCTCCTTCTACTTTTCTGCCTGCTTCTGTTGCCTTCATCTGCCACAGCCACCTTCCAACGCAAATGCCTCCCTTCTGCCACCTCCACCTTCTTCTGTCTTCTTCCACCACCATTTTTTGATGTCTCCTTCCACCACTGCTGCCTTCATGCGCCGCCTGTCTCTGCTGTCTTCCTCCACTGCTTTCTGCTGCCACCAGCTCCTGTCAGTGCAGTCTGCTGTCACATTTCATCACTGCCTCCTGTTGCTGCCTTCTGCCACCTCCTACTGCTGCCACCTTCCACTGCTGAATTAATCAGCCACTGCCTCCATATGCCAAAGCTGCCTCCTGTCTCACTGCCTTTTACCACTGCATTTCACCACCACACCATTCCATGACTTCCACCCTTTAGCCACTGTATACCTCCACCTTTGGCCTCTGCCACCTTCCACTCCCTCCACCTTCTCTTATTCACCACCTTCTTCCAGCTTCTTATGTCACCTACTCTGTCATCTCATTCACCATCTTCTTCTCTTCCACCACCTTCTTCTTCCTCCTTTCTTACATCACTTCCTCTGTCACCTCCTCCTTCTCTGCTTCTGCTGCAGCCCTTTGCAACTTCTTTTGTCACCTTCTCCATTGCCTCCTCCTTCTGCTCCTCTATGGCCTTCTGCTACCCACTGCCACTCCTTGCTTCTGCRAGCGCTTCCACCATTTCCTCCTTTTCTTCTACATTTCCAAGACATCCTAATGAAACTGTAATTGACAACCCCAATAATCGTAACTGTAGTTGTTAATGACTGTATAGGAATGTCTGTATCAGCTCATTGGCAAATGATTGCATTGGAAAACTTATATTTTTAATTATGCCCATGAGAGAAGTGTGGCATTTTAACAGCATAAAGAAATAGTTTTTTTCCCTAGAATATTGCTCAGTGGTACATGTCTTAACTCTGCCTCTGACAGTAATCTTGTACTATTCCACTGATCCTTGAGTAAATAACATTACCCTTCTGTCTATTTAACTTCCTGCCTTCTTTGTGTGTCTTAGCTATACATACTGGAGATCTTAAGACAGGGACATTAGTTACTTTCACTTTGCCCAGCATGGAAGAAATACAATGGGATGTTTATGGCAAAAAGTAGTATTGAAGTGTCATATCCAGTTTAAATGTCTTTGTACTTTGTGCTCTTTGGCAATCGAGACAATTTCATAGAATCACAGAATACTTTATACTTGAAGGAACATCCACTGGGTGGAGGTCTGTGGCCCAACCTCCAACTTAAAGCAATTCCAGTTTGTGACCTAGAAGAGGTTGCTTAGGGACTTACCCATCTGAGAATTGGAAACCTGCAAGGAGGGAGATTCTACAATCTTTCTGGGCATTCTCTTTTCTGGCACAGTAGGACCCTCAAGGGCAAATTCTTTTCCTTTTATTCCTGCATTCCCTAACCATTGCAACTTGTCATTATGGCATGCACTGTATTTCCCTACACCCCTACATCCCTACATTTTTTGGTAGTGAAAGGTTGGAATTACACCTCCCCTAGACCCACCTGCCCTTAGCTTTCTTCTCTCCAAGCAAAGAATAGCAAGTCTCTCYTTTTTCTTGTATGTCACGTGCCACCTAATCATCTTGGACACTAATCAACTTGTTGACCATCTGCTGGAAATTCTCAGGTATTTAACACTACTTTTGCATGGAGGGGAAGGTGTGAACAAAATTGGACTTTATTTATCCCTTTACAATAGTCAGCTCTCCATAAGGAGCAGAAGGGGTTTGTCARCAAAGTCAGTAACACAGATCATGCRGAAAATGGGCAAAAATGCTTTTTGCTAATGACATAGTAGATGTACTATTGACCTAGCAATTATAAAGAGTCTARGATCGATCTTGCCCTTAATTATTGAAGGGACAGATAATTTTTTCACTAGTTTTACAGGTTGCAAAAGAAATTTAACTAATTTTTTTCCTAGCCTAGGAAGCAGGGTAAGAATAATTTTGCATTCTTCCCAGAAATTTAAATTGTTATAGAATGCCAGTGTCCTGCAACACATAATGTTTTTATCTACAAATAATAATTACAGCATCTCAGCATACTAGATTATTTCTGTAGTATGTGCTTGTTGACCAGTAACACTGGTGTTTGAAATCCATGAGAGAACGGGCAGGTCCAAGTTCCAATTCTTTGATAGTTGTGCAATCATTTTCATTAGCCAGTAAGACAAGAGTCAAATAATTTACTAGAGTCTGTTGTTACTGCTGCTTGCACACAAAATGAAATCATTCCATGAGATGCACATCAAGTAATGTGTCCAGGAGATTTTCATTGAAACACATTGCGTTGATTTAAAAATCCATCCTCCTGGGAGGAGCACCAGCATTTTTGGGAGGAGCACATGTGCATTTTTCCTGCAGGTGCTTCAGGGGAACCTCTGTCTCTGAAGGATAATGTAAGTAAGCCACCAGCTCACTTATGGCATGTGAAAACTAGGGCTTTCAGAAAATGATGGCCTGGAAATATGGTTCTTGACTGAAATCAAGAACCAGATCAATTCCAGTGAAACACAACACAGAATCATAGAATTACAGAAGCATACAATCACAGAATGTTAAGGGATTGGAATGGACCTTAAAGACCATGTAGTCCCAACCCKTTTTTATCCCCCACCACATCTTTGGGTCACTAGTTCAGCAGTTTAGTCCTCATGCTGCTCACTCAGCCTCTTCTTATGCCCGTGACTGATTCCTCCTCATTAGCCAGTTGTCTTGCTTTAGACCAGCAGATGAATGTGGTATTGAAATGTTCTGGGTTTCAATACAATTTAAAGGTGAAAGGGTTTTGTGGACCTTACACTTAACATTGGTGTCTCAGTTCCAGCAAAGCTATAACATGTCATTTTAGAGTTGTAGAGATAGAGGGAACTCTTCAAATGCAGCTGGTAATTTATTATAGTGTATAAATCTGCAGAGAGGTTAGGACAATTTCCAGTAGGACAAATTTTCTAAGTTTTTAATTAATTCAGAAAACTGTTCTGGATTTGTGAGMCCTTTTCACTGTTTTCTTCTCCCTGCCCAAATGTTTTATTAACTTTCTAAGGACTATGAATTAAAACTCAGACAATTGCTTTCTACTTACTGTATATTATATGAGGTGTTACTAGTATGACACTCAAGAAAATTCCCTCAGGAGTAAGGCTAATCGAGAGCAGAAGTCTCACTTTAAAGATTACCAAAATCACAGAGTCTGGAGTCAGCCAGGCTTCCCCAGCAAGGATCCTGTCTTGTCAGGGAAATCTCATGCAATGAAGCACTTGCAGAGAGGTTTGTTTTAAGTAAGCAATTAGCTATTTTATACCTCTTTGGTGTAGATACATAAGTAGGTATAGGGCATCAGTGCCTGGAAAAGTTGTTGCTGACTCCTTTTTTTCTGCAAGTCAGTTCTTTATCACAGTTTCTTTGTTCTGCACACACCAGTTTCTTTGGTGGTTTTTTTGGGAGTTTTTTTTTTTTCATTTTTTGTTGGTTTGGTTTGGTTTGGTTTGGTTTTTTTGGGGGGTGGTTTTTTGTTGTTGTTTCTTGGGGTTTTTTGTTTGTTTGTTTGTTTGTTTTTTGTTTGTTTTTTTTTTCTGAGAGGAATACGCTCTTATTTATAAGACTGTTCCCAAGAGAACTRTGTCACTGCAGAAGACATGTTTGCCAGTGAAATGGATGATATATTTGCTAAAATACTCTTTGCTATGGAGAACCTTTGCTGTTGTTACATATCATTCTTCACTGCAGTGGCTGAAAATGATGATTGATGCCATCCATCTCTTGTACAGCACAAGTTKACATTTTCAATAATGAGTTGAGCAGATGGACAGAGTRCACCCTCAGCAATTTTGCAGATGATATAAAATTGGGAGGACTGATTGATACACCTGTTGAGAGAAAGGGAACATCCTGTACATGGGAAAGAATAACCTCATGTACCAAAGTTGGAAAGCAGCTTTGCAAAAGAAAGGGGTGTAGGAGTCCTCAAGGAAAGGTTGAAGATGAGTCAGCAACATGCCCTTGCAGCAAACAAGTCCAACAGCATTTCTGACTGCAGTAAGAAAAGTAGTCCCAGATGAAGGAAGTCATTACCCCTATTATGCACCAGCAAGATCACATCTGGGATATGTATTCAGTTCTGGACTCCCCAGCACAAGAATTATAGGGACATGCTGGAGCAAGTCCAGCAAAGGCCCACTAAGATCATGAAGGGGCTGGAGCACCTTCCATATGAGGAGAGGCTGAGAGATCTGGGTTTATTTCGTCTTAAAAAAGAAGGTTCAGGAAGAACCTTGTTGATGGGTATAAATGTGTGAATAAAGAAAACAACATCAGCTATTCTCAGTTGTGTAAGAGGCATAAATTCAATTCCAGAAAATTCTGTTTAAAAATAATCCCCCTCATTTTTTACTGCAAGGGTCGTCAAACACAGGAACAGGTCACCCAGCTATGTTGTACAYCCCTTGAATATCTTTGGATATTTAATATCTTTGGAGATGTTTCAAACCTGATTGAATACTGAGCAAGCTACTCTAGCTGACTATTATTCAGGAGCAGAGGTCACCCTAGACAATCTCCAGAGATTCCTTCCAACCTCAAGATGTTCACCGTGATTCCATAAATGGAATCTCAGAGCTGAAGAGTCTTAAATATTCTTTTAATTTTTGAGATGTTCGTATAAATAAATTATAATTTCTAAATTGACTCTCGCACACCCAGGAAAGAGGAAGATATGTTTTGCTGTACCAAATAAGTTGACTTTTTGTACCTGCACTACATTTCAACTTTCCTTTTGGAAGTTGCTGTTATGCTGCCTGCAGTGCACTGAATTAAGGTACATCAAAAACAATAAAATTGTTCCATTAAACTGTATAGGTTTATGATTGAGGTCCTGCACTCCTAGCACTCTTAATAAGTTGGAAGAAGTAAATCCTAGTCCTAGTCTCATAGGAATAGTTATATTACCTGCTGAAGCTACCAGGAATATACATTCCATTTACTGACTTTAAAGTCAACTAGGAGAGATTTTATGTGCCATTTTAYCTGCAAGACTGTAATTTCTGTCACCATTAGTTCTATAAAAATGACACAGACCACTGAAAAGTAAAAACTTCACTTTTCCTTGACCCTGTAGACATACAAGGTGTCCTCAAATTTTGGATTCTATGCCTATCTAAGCCCAGACTATTCAAGTGATAGGACCCCCTCAAATCATAATGCAAATTTACTTTTTACTTTCTCTTGAAGAAGCTAAACAAAAGAGACAGCTAAGTCTGTAATGGTCCTTCTGAAATGTCTGAGCTTGTGTATATTAAATACTTTAAAAGACACAACCTATTATACAAATCCCACTTAACAACCATTAAAGCTAAATGAATTCTAAGCAGGGAGAAGAATTATCCTGTGGGCCACCATTCATTCACTAAGCAGCTCTCTCTTTCTTCACCTCTCTGTTTCTCTTCTGCATTTTTTCCCTCTTTAATCTTGTTAAAATGCCTGAGGAAAATAAAAACAGTTGAAAGTGTTTGAGTTCCTACAGAAAACAGAGCTGTGAAGAATTCATCTCACTGCTTCCTGAAGCCAGTGTGTAGGAAACCAGGAAGGGTTTGAAGGAAAGATTCTGTGGGAATAGATATGAAAATCCTAGCTCAACCATTCTGATCCTTGCTATTCCCTATTTTTTTCACTGTCTCTTTGAAAAGTRTCTTTGGGCAGTTCACTCTTGAACTACTGCACGAAAAGAGTCTCTCAACATAAAATTCTTTCCATTGCGGAGGAAAAGCAAGCAAGATAAGTGTTTGGCATGGGCTTCCAGAATCTGGAATGCTACCAGTAAGCACTGCACAGTTGACAGCTTTATGATMATATAATTGCTAAATGATAATGGCTTCAACAGCTGTGTCACAGACCAAATGTTTTACACAATCTTATTCAGGTCATATTTATCTCAGTCCACACAATTCCAAGCCCCAGAGTCTGTTTATGAGATTATTTCAAGCTCCATGACTTGGTTAACAGGAGCACAGTGAAGGTTGTTCACTAGACCTAATTGATTAAGGGACTAGAGCTCCTCTGCATCTACTGTACTTAGTGAAAAGTAAATCCTTCCCCTCTGGAACACATCTCATGATCTGCACCCTAGAGGGGAAGGATTTACTATAAGGAGAGTATCCCATTCATAAAGTCTGCTTGATACATAGTCTTACAGACACAGACTACTACTACTYTGTAATTCTGCTATGAATTTCACTGAAAAAAAGATTGACACAGTTTTTGACATTTTTCTCTGTCCTCCAAAGGATGGTATATTTTCTTAAATAAGACCACAGTTTTAATTCAATGCAATTTCAGTCTTCAGGATAGGAGCAATATTAAGGTATAAAAGCTGTATCAGCCCTAGCATGCATCCTGAGTTGCAAAGCTACTATTTAGAGCTACTCTATATTCTCTACAGGCAAGTTGTAGATAACACTCTTAGAAGTCAGARGAAAAAGATACAGAAAGGCAATGCTTTGACGCAAGCTGTTTGTGAAGGGGACAAAACTTCCATTTGCAATTCTGCAAGTGCAGGTCAGTTAACAGGGGAATCAAGCTCGAGGGTATTTATTATTACTGTCTCTCTCTATTGCTATATTAAGAGCTAGTGCTCATGGGACTTGGAAATATCATTCTTATTGGACAGCACAATTCCTCACAGCTCTGAATTGATTTCAAGGTTCTATAATTGGGTTTATATGGTATTGTAACCCAACACGTCAGGCAGAACTTCTGTTATTTGAGGTCCATAGGAAGTCATTGGCAGGAAGATGATACTTTAATCWGTTTGACCAACACATTAATGTCTTTGGAATAAAAATACTCTCTGTATCACATCCTGTGATTTCAGAGTTCTTTCTTATTTGAGTTGCTCTCACTGTTTGGGCTTTCACATGATGTTATTCTTGCCTTTTTTAAACTAAGAGTGATAATTATTAAATATTTTATTGTGCAGCATACTGCAGCTTCAGGGCATACTGAAGGGCACTGCTATGATGTTTTATTGCAGTTGACAATGAATGTGGTAATGTTTTGGTGTGCTTGTCTCTGGAGTGTTCTCTTTACATTCTGTTACCCTACTTATTTCCCCATTCCTGGATGCTAAAATGGATCTCTTTGTAACTGTAAACAAATCAAAATTTGAATCATGTGAGGCATTCTGGATGCTCTCTGAGTAGGATGGTGTTTTACTGATATAGAAACTCATGTGGCTTCCTGCACAGCTGGATATAAGTGGTCAAAAATTATCTTGGCTTGCCTGTACTCTTGGCAGGACATGAAACAAAATCTGCTCCCAAAACCATTTATACATGTTAACATAGGACTGAGCCTGATCACAGAAACTTACTCTCAAGGCTGCAAAAAGCTTCTGATCCAGAGGCAGTCCATAGCAAGAGAGGACTTAAAACCATGTAATTAAGAAAAGTTTTTCTTGCTATTCAATCTTTATTTTAAAGCAACTTKTTTTGCATAATTGTATTTCCACCTTTCCCAGTAAAATGCATCTGCATGGCAAAGTGCATGGCCAATGATTTTTTGGTGGAACTTATCACTTAGCCCCAGAGCTTGTTATTAGTAGTCACAGGTAGAGCATGCTTAGATGGGTTGTTTGCAGTGTCTTGCATTCATAGCATGCATTTTACATTTGTCAAACTCAGAGCAGAAATTGGCCAAGTAAACGGAGTCCTTTACTGTAACTACTGCACATTGTCCAGTTTTTGTCAGGGGTCAGTTATACTGTGTCCAGTCTTTATATGCTCCTACTGAATATTTATAAATATTCTTTAAGAACAGCTTTCCTTTCTCTTTTCTCAGTTTTCTGCTAGTTTTTTACTGCAGAAAAAAACTATTTCATTTTTCTCTTTCTCCGAATAAGGTCTTTGATCTTTCAGATGGTGACTCAATGACTTCCTGAGGTTTTAAACAAGATGGACTCATTCAGAGATTTCACAGAAACCTGAGCCTTATAAAATTATTCATATGTACTGATTTATACTATTAAGCCATTAGAAACTTTTGCTGCAAGCTAGCCCCAGAGAGGAATGAGTTCAAGAACCCAAGAAAATCTTTGCTTTGGCTTTTCCTCAGTTAGCTATCTGAAAGCCATTAAATCTTACAGGCATGTCACACATGTGCTCTGTGTACCTTCTGAATTGTCTGGCTGACAAAGACAACTAAAACAGGGCTAGAGACCGTGGAAGTGAACATCAAACAAGATATATATTTCTCCTGTCATTGATGTTACTTAAGAATCATTCTGTTGATGCTGTTGGTTTCCACGACAAATGGAGAATTTGGCTTCCCCTGGACAAATATAGAGGAGAAGTTGAATTGGACCGAATAGCAGCAAAATCAAAGCCCGTTGCATGTTAGCTCAGTTTTTCAGAGTTCAGGTATGCCTGGTATCTTTTTCAGGCCTCAAATGAGAAGTTTTCATGGATTTCCCCAGTTATGGAAAGCATTTTTTCACAAGCCCACACCAATTATAAAAAAATTCTCACTGTAATTTGAAAAACTAGAATAAAATAYAAATAAAACAAACTATTATGTCTCTCAGTCAGACATCTCTGTCAAGAGAATCTGACAGTCAGACAGATAGGATTATTGAGTCACTTCTCTTGGCTGACTATACTGTTCTCAGTTCAGGTCAGCAGTCTGGTCAAGCTGATGTTAATGCCAGTGCAGAACACAAACATTGATAGTGAATGGAGAATTTCTTTCCATGTTTCATTATTTTTAAATCATGAAAAGATCACAAAGACAATATCCATGTTTACAAGAACAGATCATGTTCTTCAGAGCCAATGTACTTACATAMTCACATACCTGCTCACAGGTGTGTGACTGTGCACAGCTGCAGCTCTTCTAGGGAGCTGTCAGAGGCATCATGTCTCAGGAAACAAAAATTGGCTCTGTCAAGGCACAAGATTTGCAGCCAACAGTGACCAGCAGAAACAGACTTTAACCATGAAGAACAAAATAAAACACCCCAAACACCCCAAACCACCAAACCAAAACATTAAGAGTTACAGGATTTCTAAATTTGTTTCCTTGATAAGCAGTGGCTTTGATTAACACACGTGGAGGGTTTAAGAAACAGAAACTACAAGAGTTAAAAGCRCATGTGTTTCTGGATGAAAGTCATCTTCAATCCAGGATGAGAGAAAAGTTGAAGGGCAACTTTCCCTTTGAGAAAGTCATTCTGTAGCTGTTTAATCTGAGGCTTCTTGCATCTCCTTCTGAAGCACCAGGTACTGGCCTCAGGGCCAGTRTACTACTTCTGTGTTATCCTTAGGATGTGATGAACTCCTTCTGGTTGGCTATACGTTTGAAAATAACTGGAAGAAACATGCATTTACTTCCTTTACCATCCTAATTACAGCAAAAATATATTGTCTTAACTGACACCTCTGGTGTCAAAGTATGAGTTAAAGACAAATAAAGGCCAAGCATATTTTGCTGCAAAATTGCATTTATTCTTGTCACATTTAGGTGGATATCCCATGTTTGGTTTGCAGTGAAGGAAGACAAAAACCATCATGTTCTGCTTCAGACCCATTWACCCAGGGGATGCTTAGAAACACCTGTACTTTGATCCTCTTCAAAGCTCCAGACATCACTGCTAGGAATATTTTATGACTTCCAGAACTCRGTGCTCTCTAGCATTGGCAGTTTGCAATTGCCTGGCCACATGAGATTAAAGGCATGCATCAGAAACAAAAGGATCATTTGGTGCCTTAGGTTTTCTTGGCAAGTTAAACAGAGAGACCTCACTTAAAATTAATTTTAAGCACATCACTAATGGGATATTCTCCTGGTAGCTTCAATATTTGTTTTCTTAATAGCTGCTTTCTGGAGCCAAGAGAACCATCATACTTTTTATGCAGGGTTGTGCATTGAGGAGACTGTGCCTCCATGTCTTTGGCAAAGTATGTTTCCTCAGGTGTATTGATGTAGCTCTTTATTCCATGCTGCTGCTTCCTTCATTCAGGATGGTATGCTTAAAAACAAAAATTTGAGAACAGCTGTTAACTCCCTTTAACCCCTGCAGCATTTCAACTAGWCAGAAAGTGCCACGTGACTGATTCCCACACTCCCCTTGTGCTTTACTTCAGAAAAATCAGGAAAGAATAGTYCTGTATCCCCACACTCCACTTCCTTTTTGTTTGGTAGCATTTTCCTTTTACTCAACAGGGTAAAAGAGGGATGCACAGCAAGCAGGAAGATTTTTGCCACAAGCTCATCTGAAAAAAGTCTAAGAAGTTCCCAAGCTTAATTTTTTGCCTTGCTTGATTGCTCTTTACAGCTCAGCAGAAACCTGAAGCCAGCCCTGACTTCCAAGACCTGGGGGCTGACTATTACTTTTTATGCTTGGGCAATTCCTAATCAGGGCAGAGTGAGGTGCAAAGAGACAGGGGATCAGAGAAAGCATTTTAATGAAACACTGAAGCATTTATAAAATACAGGCATTGATAAAATTCAGGTTACAGCAATGTTTCTTTTTGTTCCAATAAGAAACAAAAGCAAGGAACAAGGAGGGACAGCATGGGCGTCCTATCGATGTAAGAATGTTACATAGTCAACATTGCTGGGAATCTGCTGTAGGCCTTAATTTAATATAAAGTACTAATTTAGTATTAATTAATATTAGTAAATAATAAAATAGTAATAATAAATTATTAATACTAATTAATAAATTAGTAATTATAAATTATTGTTACTTCTTACTAATTTTATACTAATTAATTTAGACTGCAGGCTTAAATTAATATAGAGTATTTATTATTTTTGTGGTAGTTCTACCGGTTGTTCCTTAGCAGGAGTGTTCCAAACAACCAAAATGAAATCACAGGCTTGTATGAAAAAATCTTCTCAACCAACAACTGCTCTGGCGCAGTGCATGAAAGAGCTGGTGCCCAAATGCAGCTGTGCAGKATGCTGTGATTCACAAATGTATGTTTGTTACATGAATATGATTATGAGTATGGGATGAAAGACCAAAAGAAGAGTTTATTTGAGAAGAAAAAGAAGCAACAATAGCCTTTAAATAAACGGAGTGCTAGAAATTGCATTATATACCCTCTCTGATCACTTGCTTGTTTGATCTACTGCCACCACAGAAATGCAGGGTTCCTCAGTTTGTTCACCTGTAAAAATTTTATTTGTGAAAAATATAATATTGTGTGCACATTGTGGTGCTCTTTTATTGCTTAGGTTTGCAGCAAACCTGACTAGCCTGACCAATAAGGTTGCAGTCTACTCATACCATAAGTACYGTCAAATTTTTGTTCCTAATCTTTCCTTTTCCAGAGATTTTTATATACATGACTCCTAATAGGCAGAGGCATAATAAACCATTTTTGCATTGTTTTCTTTTGGAGAGCATAGTTTGATTACACTGAATTCATATTTTGCAACAATTGAAATACACCAAATATAGGTCTGAATATATATTATTCTAATGTAACTTCTTGAAGGTCTAGTGACTGAAAGGCAGTTGTCATAAAGCCATATAACTGATATTTTCCACCAATAATTGCCTAGCTCTTTTTACTACCTTTATGTACTTCAGTTGTTAAAAATCTTTTTATGTACCTTTATTGATGCTGATATGTATTCATTTTATTTTGATGTCAATGCCTGTGTTTTGGTATTCCTGCCTATTGAGTATTTATTCCTTGACCCAATAAAGCTGTAATATTATCACTTAAAAAGTGAGTTAGAGTCAGCTGCCATAAATCCTCAGAATGTTTGTGATCCTCAGGATGTGAGCGCAATCAATCAGCAGTTCCAGCCAGCAGACTTTAATGAATCATATGCTTTGGTCTACTTTTGGTGGTTGTATAAGATACATTAATCAACAATCCATGCATGTTTAGAAAATACTAGAATCAGCCAGCCTTTGCTTTGAGATTTTAATTTTTTGCATTGCTTTGGTGATTACAACATCATTTGGTATGGAGGGTGGTTTGCTCATCATGGTCTGATGATTTGCTTATGATTTAATCAAGCACTAAATTCAGAGAGGAATGTGACTGCATCTGGCTTCCCTTACTATTTTTGAAGAGATGGGGGGCAGTCAGTATTCTAGGAACATGACAGCTTTGCAATCATAGTGCTTACATTTAAGGTTTTTGTAAAGAGGTTCATTATGTGAAGTGTTTGTGCTAAGGATGATTATGAAATCAGTGGTGAATAAGGGACTGGCATTCCCATTTATGAAATCTTAATGGAACCCTGGACCACTCTTGCAATGCCCACCACAGCAGATTATCGAGAGAATGGCAAGGGGGTCTTCTGAAAAATTTCATATGCCCTTTGAGCAGCTGGTAGTGCAAGGTGTCTGCTCAGAGGAGAATGATTTCAGTGACTACTGTCAGAGAGAAAGGCACCCTGGCCTGACTGATATAGAGAGAAATGTTCTTTAAGATCCTACAAGAACTTACAATATCAGTGWACAAGTTTTAAAAACCTTTTCAAAMGATTGGGAAAGGGGTTTTTTGTGTTTGCATGAAATTTAAGAGTAATATGAGATTGTTTACAAAAAATCAATGGTAATCTCTGCATAAAGAGCTGTCTTTCACCATGTTAATGGTGAAAAAGAAATTCACTTTATAAGACTTTGTTTAAAGGGTTTGGAACATAATGTTGGTTTTATGGCCGTTCATCACTTGTCAGTATACCTTGCAGGTTCCTTATTTATTATCCTATTTAATACTTAACTATGCCCAGTTTCCATTGCACATAGCAGCTAAAAGTTCAGACATCATTAATGATTTTTAAATTATGTGGTTCCAGAAGTAATTCTCTGACTAATTATCACTACTTTGGCTTCACCCATCAAGTGTGATCTAACTAAAATTACTACCTTGTCAAGATAAGAAAGACTGAACCATRCTTTCCTAATTCTCATGAACAAGCTGTGACATGTAAATTGTTACACATGATGCTCCTCTGACTGACATTAACATTCTCTGACAGAGTCTGTAGAAATGGATGGGCACAATTTTAGTCACTTTGTCTCATGGTCTAGCATATGTCTTAAAATATAGCTTTAAATGGGATTTTGCTATGATACCAGACCATGGACATGGGTGTCTGAGGTTCATATCTATCCTGGTTACTCTACAAATCACTACCTACTGTGGGAATTTATAAAATTAATTTTTTATTTCCACACGTCCCAGCAGCCTCATTATGTTGTACTATTGTAAGAGTCTTTCAGGTAGCAAATCTACTATGATAAACGTCTATGTGAAGATGYTGATTTCTTGTTGAATGGACTTGTTCCCTGGGTATATTCCTTTCCTTCCTGTTTTTACTGAAACATCTCCTATTGCTGGTTTTAATCTCTATTTGTCTTTCAATGCCTGAAGAGAGCGATGAGAAGACTTGGAAAGAGTGATAATATTCTTTCTTTCATGTTATCAGTCTTTTTGACCTAGTAGAAAATCATGTACTGCAGAAACTAAATTGAATTCCCTGGGAGTTGTTACAAGAATGGGACCAAGGTAGTACATTTGTAAAGGAAGAAAGGGAATTCGTCACTTTGTGTAACTTACTAGCATTAGTAGGTGCACATGCTGAAGCCTCAGGCCACAAGTTGTAAACTTTTTCCTAAATATGCTGAGCTTTTTATGTACTTAGATAAAGGGATGCTCCACAGCTAGTTCACAGTGGAAGATAAGGAAGCAAGGAAGGTCARTACCTCCATCAGCAGAGGCTGCAGCCTTAGAGACAGGAGGAGAAATAGTCTGCCTAGAGACAGTGAAGACAACCAGCAGAGAACAAGAAGAARCTCAGACCCTCATACAAATATTGGACCAAAATGTCACATGAGGGGTGGGAAACTTAGCTTGTAACAGCATAATTCCTATGGATTCCTTTGTTTGGGGTACTCAGATTGAGCCAATCCTGTTGTTGTACCACTCAAATATTAAATTATTTTTTCCTGGTATCAGACATCTGAGACTCTGCTGTGGGAAACCTATGGTGAAGACATTTCTTTAACACATTTACATAGATTCCAGTGAGCATCCTAATTTATTCTGTAGAATCTTATTGKTTGTGGCAAGAGAAAGGAAACTCAGTTTCACTCAGAGTCCAGATCTTATTTCAAGGAATGACACCTAAACTATAAGCTATTTTGACTATTCTTTCACCTAAAGCTTAATCTTGGTACTTGATAATTTTTTTGCGCAATTAGAATACAACGAAGCTTTATGAAGGATAGTTCAATCAATCAATTCTTGTTAATATTGATTAATGTATCATATTACCAATACATACGGCCCTGTAGAGTCCAAGAGAGGAGCCTGTACCTTTGCAACCCATTCTGCTTGGCAACGGAAAAGCAAAAGAAGAACATTCTAGAAGTTCTTTCACTAGAATGACATGGGTTCACAGAATCACAGAATGGGTCAGTTTGGAAGGTACAACAGTGGATAATCTGGTCAAAACCCCCTGCTTAAGCAGAGTCATCCTAGAGTACATGGCACAGGATTGCATCCAGATGGTTCTGGAATATCTCCAGTGAGGGAGATTCCACAYCCTCTCTGAGCAATCAAYTGCTTGGTCACCTGCACAGCYAAGAAGTTCTTCCTCARGTTCAGGTGGAATTTCCTCTGCAGGCAGCTCACTCTTGGACAGGTCTAGTATTGGAAATTACCCATTTTGTTCCTACTCATACAAGCTTCTAATAAACAAAAAGAAGAGCAAAAGTTTTTTCAGATTTTTGGTGGGGGTTTTTTTTGGTTTTTTTTTTTTTTTTTTTTTTTTTTTTTTTTTTTTTTGGTGGTGGTGGGGGTTTTTTTCTTATGTTTTGTTCTGACTTCATGATTCATGCCTGAAAACTTCCTAACATATGGCGAATTTTCTATACCTTGTGGTGAAAACAGTGCTCCATCTGTGAGAGAGCACAGGGAGAGTGCTGACAGGAAGTAGCTATCTGTTTACTGTCACTGTTGGCAGTGTAAATTATAAAGGTCTCTGAGCCCTGCAAGGAGTGTTTTTGCKGTTTGCTTAACTATGACCAACAAAAGAATGAAATACCAAATCAGCAGAACTAAAAAAAGAAAAAGAGCAATTTTGGCAAGTATTGCCACTACTGGAAATGGCCTTAAATTGCATCAAGGGAGGTTTAGATTAGATATTAGTAAAAAAAAAGCAAAACTTCACCAAAAAGGTTGTAAAGCATTGGAACAGATTTCCCAGGGAAGTGATGAAGTCATCACCACTGGAAGTGTTCAAAAAATGTGTGGATATGGCACTTGAGAACATGTTTTKGTAGTCAGCATGGTGGTGGTAGGACTTGATGGTCCCAAAGGTCTTTTCCAACCTTTAAGGTTCTATGATTCTATGATTCTAAGAACCATGATTTTGAYCATGATAACTGACAAAATGAGGTGATTGCAGCATATGGGACAGCAGCAGGGAACAGCAGTCTTTTCCCTGTGATCTCTCTTCAGGGAAAACATCTTGTTTCTACCATGGTTTCTATGTAAGCTTGCATCAGAACTGCTTCTGATAGGGAGCTGCAACATCACATGGTCAACACATCTCAGAAGGTCAACAATGAGCAGCTGACAATTGTTAGTGTGTGATATTCAACTTGGTGCACCCTCATAATTCAAAAAATGCTTATGTGTTCTCAACTACCTCATCCTTGTTGGATAAGCTACTGTGTGAGGATGGCAARAGGCTGACTCCAGAAAGACTCAGCTTTCTTGGCATCTTAGAGGCCTTCTAGTCAGTACTGGGAGTTGAATGTGTTGAGAGAAAGCAGCTGTATTGTGTCAGTGAATCGTCTACAAGGAACTGCAGCTCTAGGCCAAGAATCCAGAATCCACTTTTCAAATTGATATGGAATACCACAAATCATACGTGGAAAAATCCTAAACCATGAGGATTACTCCATTCTTCAATGTTACAGCATTGCTCTCTGCGTATACTTCCTATTATTGTTTTCAGTACTGGTGACCATTATTTATTGACTTACAAGGATTTTAAGTGTTAGATTAAATTGGCTTATTTTACTCATGTCTGCCCAATCCCAAAGGCTGCTGATTGCAGCTATGCTCTTTTCTAATTCCTTTAAGTTATTCCTACGCTGTGGAGTGTTCAGCTTTATTATGTTATTAATTAAATGTCTTCAGTTACTCAGCAACACCAGAGAAGTGTATGGCATTTAGTAAATGAATTCTTGTTCTGGTTTCATATGGGAAAGAGTTCATTTTCCTCTCAGCAGCTGGCACTGTGTTGTGTTTTGGGTTTATATGAGAAAAACATTGATAACACACTGATGTTTCAATTGTTGCTATGTGGTGTTTAACTCTAAATCAAGAACTTTTCTGCTTCCCATGCTCTGCCAGCAAGGAGATGCACAAGAAGCTTGGAAGGAGCACGGCTGACCTGAATTGGCCAAATTCCACGCGATGGAATGTCGTGCTCAGCTTATAAACCAGGGAGAGCTGGCCAGGAGCTGTTGATTGCAGCCCAGGGATGGGCTGGGCATCCATCCGGAAGTGGTGAATGACTGTGTTGTGCATCACTTATAGAGTATATAAATTTCATTGTGTTTCAGTTATAAAACTTTTCCTATCTCATTTTTTCTTGATCCACCTCCTCCAGGGGGAAGGTGGGGCCAAGGCAGCTGGGGTGTGAGAGAGCAGCTGTGTGGTACSTRGTTGCTGGCTGGGGTTAAACCACAATAGTTTTGTATGCTAAACACATCCTGCTTTCATACCTTCCATAGTGAATATAAACCCTGATGTTTCCCAGTTCAGTCCCTATGAAATGAAAGCAGTTGCTAAGGTTGTCAATTAAAAATAACCTTTAAAAAGGTAAAGATTGCATTTTTAGGACAGGAATATTTTTAGGTTTTTTCCTTTTTTCTTTTTCCTTCCTTTTCTTTGTCTAATTTTGTTTTTCTAAAAAGGTATATATTTTCAGAGATGTAATCAAGCTAAAGAGRAATGTTTTGTTCAATATCAGCCTTTTTCTGTAGGCATTTTGAACAGAACTATTGCATCATTGAATGGCTGAAGGTAAAGACTGACTCACTGCCCTGCTTTTATTGTCTGAGTGCTATGAAAATATTAAATGCTCGGTACTGACACTAATAAAACTGTTTAAAATCATCACCCTTTTTTTTTGCCCCAAATTCATCTTAGGATATTATTAAAATTATCAGATTCCATTTTGATTATGGTACCACAATGGTATTTGTTATATTTGTTATATATATATATTTGTTATATATTCTTAGCCTGCTTCTGTAGAGTTTCCATTCAACAATATTTAGTGTCCCTACATYTTGCTGGCAGAGTTTGCTGTTTAGTTGTGATGTGTATTGGCACCATCCTGTAGAACTTGTGTCTATTCTTCTTTAATTAGAATATTCTCTGAGTTCATTAATTAATTTTTTTTTTTAAAGCCTAGAGGTTATTAGCTATAAGACAWTTTTTAATGAATGTGTTATGGTCYTCATGGTCCCTTCATGCATATTCCMTCTTTATACATAGCCCAAAACCCTAACCAGTCATAGACCATACCATGCTACATAGCATATTAAAAAAATAGTAATGGATTGGATTCCTAGRATTGCTATTGCAGTTTACATCACTGAGGCTGTGACTAAGGGTCTTTTCAGATATCTTTAAAGGTAAATTCAGCCACATTTTATATGAYAGCTTTTTAATACAGTTTTTTTCTTCACTTTGCTTTAAAGACCCCTATTTCTGGAAACTCACTGAAATTTTCTTAAACTTTCTTTACCATTTAAATTACAGTATTTTTGGCTATAGATTGCATTTAAGCACAATTCTACTGTAAAGTTGAGGGAGAACAGGTTGTTTGCCTTTTAGATTTGCTTTTTATTGGCTTTTTTAGCTCTTGGGAGAAGTATTTTCAGATACTTGCTCAATTTGCTCTTTTTGACCTGTTCTGACTTAAGCAGATGTTTTTGTCTGAAAGAGCCAAAATTTGTTCACCTTTAATTTCAGCTTATATCAGACTACCAGAACTTTGTGTAAGTTGAATTGAAAAACCTCACTTTTCACTTTGGGAAGATTAAAAGACTGAACAGAGAATTATGGAGAGAATCAAGAGGTGAATCTCTATAATTCACATTGCATAGGTAGTTGGAGTACTTACATCTTATCCATTTTTTAGTTAAATATGAGAGTACAATCTGAATTAAAGAATCTTGCTGAGATGTCAATTCTAGGTATTTTCTGTAAGTATCTTTTTATAACAAATGTATATAAATGTGTATATACCTTTGTATATTATAAAAAGTGACAGATATTTGAAAATCTGGATGAAACATCTTTAACAGCCACACCACCAACCAAAGAATTTTTTTTTGCCTGAGGCCAATTGAATTCACACCAATAAATGACAGAAAATGATTGAGAATTAGTTTATGTCTTCATAGATCCAGGTTTGACTGAAGTCAGTGGAAAACCCCATGACTTTTAGGGAAGTCAGTATTTTAAAATAATGTTTAGTCAAATTTGCCAGATTTTTAAGACCAGGAAGAACCAATAAAATCTTTTGTGGTCTAKTCCACAATGCAGAATGTAAAACTTATTTCCCTGATATCTGCACTGAATCTGGTSTGATTGCTCTTATATTTGGTGGAATGATGCGAAGTAATGTAGCTGTTGCACAAGAATGAATAACATCTAGACCCCTGGCTGAATTGTGMGGGTTCTGCAAGGAGACAGGACAGGAATAAAAGTTGTAAAGGCATATTTTTGTCTTTGAGGTAAATAGATCTGARTCTGAATAAACACAGCAATCAAAGCTGTTGAGTAGGAAGGTGTAATTTTTATGTAATCACTTTTGGAATAGAACTTCCAATATTCTATCCAGTTATCCAGTTTTTAGTTAAGTGAGTACAATCTGACTTTAAGTACCTAATGTCCATTTAAATTCTTTTTTGTAAAATAATACATTCAACATTCCCACTTGAACTTTCAATATAAACATCATATCTCATATCTCATTGTTCTTACATTAGAACATCTTTTTTTAGGGTTTCACTACTTCAGCACTGTCATCTCTTCCTGATCACTTCTCAAGACTCTCCATCTCCTGAGTCTCATGTGAAGTGTGTATCTTTCTTCTTTCTTTATCCCTTTGTTTGGCTTGCTCTCTGGTTTTTGTTTGCCCACTGATGATGCACGATGTCTTTCAAGCAAGGCATAACTCATGCAGAACAACAAACTGCCATTGAGYTTGAGAGCCCTGTGTTCTTGAAGTACTCTTTGCKCMTGCCTTCTCTGATCTGTGTGCCTTWGATCAGAAGTTAAAAACRAGAGTGCTCRACTGCATGCAATTCTTCCTCTTTCCCACTACATTTGATGGTTAAAAACTGTTCATATTTAACTTTTGGGCATCTATTTTGTTCAAGCGTACAACTCTCAAAGATACATTACATTCCTCTTTGGACTCTGCTTCTCTGCTTCATTTCTCTACACATGGCTGACTTCACCTGTTTTCTATTAACTGCAACATTAACTGATTTTCATGGTCTAATTTGCATAAACTGCCAATGGAGTTTTAGCTTTCCCCTCACAAAACTCAACATAAAGCTCTTGTCCATAACTTCTAGTCTGTTTTCAGGCTTTCACATGGACCCCAATCAATTTCCTTACTCCTAACTTTGCCAATACATGCAGGGATACCTGGGTGAATTTTCTCTAGTTTTCTGACAGTGCAACTCTTACTAGGAATTGAAAGATCCTTTGTTCTGTAGTTGGTGAGTTTCAGCACAGAAACCAATTTTAACACCTCCTACCTTCACTATAAACAGCCCAAAACTTTCTTGCACCAAATATCAAATCAGGAATTTTTWAAAAATCTTWAAAAATTAGTCAGTGCCTWAGTTAGCAAAGATATTTAAATTTTCCCAGAATTTATTTTCCGGAAAATTCTTGTAAAGGTTTGGATTGGGTTGGTTTTAGTTTATTTTTTGGTGTGAAATTTCAAATACATGCATTGAATTTGTATTTAACTGATGTCTTCCATGTGCAGGATAACAGTGCCAGTAGAAAGGAAGGGGAAATGGCAGAATATTGCAATCAACATGTAATTGTTTATTGCACAGTAAATTCTGGTTTGTTTCTAGTGTATTTTTCCTGGAAAAGGCCATCAAAAACCTCCATACATGTCCCGCATCACCTTGTCTTTTTCAGCTGTTGAAGTGTAGGGGCTGCCTTGCTCGGAGACAAGGTGTCACAGCTCATTGTTAATCTTTCACAATGTGAGCTGATATCTCTAAATCCCTTAAAGCCTCTGCAGGAACTCAGATGGTGTTGAACATCTGGGCAAGGACAGAGTGGTGATGCTCAGGCAGAGGGGGATATTTGTCCTGATTTCAGCTGGGATGGAGTTATTTTCTTAGTAGGTGGCACAGTGCTGTGTTTTTGAATTAGTATGAGAATAAAGTTGATAACACACTGATGTMTTCATTGTTGCTAAGAAGAGCTTACTCTAAATCAAGGATTTTTCAGTTTCCCATGCTCTGTCAGTGAGCAGATGCACTAGAAGTTAGGAGGGAGCATGGCCAGGACAGCTGACACAAACTGGCCTGAGGGATATTCTGTACTAGAGAACATCATGCCCAGTACATACACTGGGGAGAGTTTTGCCAGAAGCCACCAAATGCTGCACAGGTGTAGGCTGGGGAGTCAGTGGGTGGTGAGTATTGTGCATCACTTGGTTTTTTTGGGTTTTAATTTGCTTTCTCCTTTTCCTTTTAAAATTATTTTTACCATGACTATTATTATTAAACTGCTCTTTTCTCAACCCACGAATTTTACGTTTTTCCAATTCGCTTCTTTATTCCATTGTGGGTGGGAGAAGCATGAGCATGTGGCTGTGTTGTACTTAGTTGCCAGCAGGGGTTAAACCACAACTGTCCTTSTTGGTGCCCAGTGTGGGGCAAAAAGAGTTGAGGAAACAACAAATCTGACCAGAGCATATTAAAACWAAATTGGTTTAAGCATTCATTTTATTACTTCAATAGTCACTGGCCACACTGCTGATTTATTTGCTCAGAGTTTCTGCATGTGTGTTCATATAATATTTCACTTGATGTGTGTGCTCCCTGTTGTGCTGTCTATCCTTCTCAAGGTCTGGGCCAAGGTTGTCATTTTGTTGTTCTATGCAATACTGGCTTATGATTAGATAGAATCACTGGTTGTGAAACTAATCTGGTGCGTGTGATCTGTGTGCTCAGCACTGCTGTCACCTCTGTGTTTCGGGAGCCATCTATTGGGAGCTATTAATAACTGCACTCTCCACCTTTTCTCCTTGCAGAGACAATATAGGGGGGGAAAATTCCTTCCTTCCTTCCTTTCCTTCCTTCCCTTCACATCCTTACCTTCCTTCTATCCTTTCCTTCCTTCCTTTCCTTCCTTCACTTCCTCCTTCCCTCCTCCTCCCCTCCCTTCCCTCCCTCCCTCCCTCCCTCCCTCCCGGCTAAGTTACTAGCGTGTGGGATTTTTAAAGGTATTGAATATCCTTTGAATACCTCCAAAACAAAACAAAAAAAAACCTGTTGAATTCAATCAGATCTGTCAGGGCTAGGCAAATGCCTGTAACATGGTACTCCAGAAAGGAACTCCAGACAATGGATTCATATCCAACAGAACRTTACAGACCCCTGATCCAAAGAAAAGGGTATTGAGTGTTGTATTACATCCCCTCTTATGCACCAGCCTCTGGAAAAATTGAACAATGCAATGGACTGTTAAAGACTACACTGAAAGCAATGGATGGGGGGGACCTTCAAACTTTGGGTTACACATTTGGCAAAGGTGACCTGGTTAGTCAACACTAGGCAATCTGCCCACTGATCTGGCTCTCCCCAAACTTTTATGACTGTAGAATGGGATAAAGATGCTGTAGTGGACATAAAAAATACTCTGGGGAAAACAGTCTGGGTTATTCCTGCCTCAGGCAAAGGCTGATCCATCCATGGGATTGCTTTTACTCAGGAGCCTGAGTGCCCTTGGTGGGTAAAGTGGGAGGATTGGGAGGTCTGGTGTGTGCCTCAGGGAGATTTGATTTCAGGTAAGAATAACCAATCAATTAAATTGCATTATATTAATTGCTAGATAACACTATATATTATCACTTGTGCAGTGGCTGTATGCTCATCACACTGAGATTTGAGCCCCACTTCGTTTTGATTGTCACATTAATGAAAACTGAATTTTGATGAAACTGGACAAGCACAGCAGTGATGGAATCAGAACTGACTTCAACATGCAACAATTCACACACCATCTTTGCTGCTGTGAAAGATTGTTATGACAGATGGAGCCCAATTTCATGGACTAAATGAACTCAATAAATGGTCCATACACTAAGAGAATATATCTGTGTACATATATCCAAAAACAGGAAAGATGATAGATAGGGTATTAGAAGGGTGGCATGACATACATTATATGGAACAAGTGATGTAGTACAAGTTTTAACTGGGATAGAACTAATTTTCTTCTTAGTAGCTGGCACAGTGCTGTGTCTTGGATTTAGTGTGAAATAATTTTGATAACACACTGATGTTTCAGTTGTTGCTAAGTAGTGCTTACTCTAAATCAAGACCTTTTCAATTTCTCTTGCTCTGCCAGCAACCAGATGCAGAAGAAGCTGGGAGGGAGCATGGCCAGGACAGCAGACCTGAYCTGGCCAAAGACACATTCCATATGATGCAATGTTATTCTCAGTATTTAAATGGAGGGGAGTTGGCGGTGAGCCACCGATTGCTGCTCAGGGATGGGCTAGGCATTGGTCAGTGAGTGGTGAGTGACTGTATTATGCATCACTTGTTTTCCTTTTTCCCTTTTTAAATTGTTTTTCACTATCATCATCATCATCTTCTTCTTCTTCTTCTTCTTTTACTTTATTTCAATAATTAAAGCATTCTTAACCTGTGAATTTTACCTTTTTCTACTTCCCCATCCCATCCTGCTGAGGGGAGAGGGGGGAGCAGGTGGCTGTGTGATACTTACTGAGTGGCTGGAATTAAAACACAGCAGTATTCTAGATATGGAAGCAGGGAAGCATAGGATAGAGAATTGAGGAAACAGCAGTGCAAGGTGAGGGTGAATAAGGTTAATTCARCTTTTGGGTGAGTTGAGTGGCAGTYACAGGAACATGGGTTTGGATTTCTGTTTAGGAGGTGTAAAAATATGTGATGTAAGGGTTTGGAATTGGTATGATAGGAGATGTAGTATCATACAGTATTTCAAGTGAAATTTGTTCTTCTGCCCTCTCAAAGGGACATAGAATCAGGAGTGATCTATAAGATCATCTTGGAGACAACAGTGTGTCTTTGGAATATGGTGGTGTACATTTCTCAGGAATTATTTAGTGTCACCCCGAAATAGCACATATACAGTATCTAGAGGCATGCAATAAAAACAATGGGAAGTTGGGGACCACAGGCTGAATATTCCTTTATGAGAAGGAGTTAACCTGCTAGACCCACTTGTCTTAGAAGACAAGAGTTGTAGAAGGAGTTGTGAAACCACAGTGTTTAATACAATAAACTTGGAAGGATGATTTGAAAGTATTCTTGTTTTCATGATAAAATTTCAATAGCACATCTAACTGATTAATTAATTAGTATTTATGAGTGTCCTTATCCAAGCATATGTGGCATACCAAGAATATTTGGTGCAAGAACATAATGCAGGATTGGGAACAGTTATGAAAGAAATATTGGTGTTGAGGGGGAAGAGACAACTAAAAATGTACTGTTGTGGTGTAACCCGGGTAGGCAGCTAAGCACCACCCAGCCACACGCTCACTCCCCTGCAGTGGGATGGGGGAGATGAACGGAAGGGTAGAAGTGTGAAAACTCATGGGCTGAGATAAAGATGGTTTAATAGGTAAAGCAAAGGCTGCACGCACAGCGAAAATAAGGAGTTCATTCATTACTTCCCATCAACAGGCAAATATTTTGCCGTCTCCAGGCAAGCAGTGCTCCATCACACATATTGGGAAGACAAATGTCAACACTCTGATCTTTCCTCTTTCTCCTTCTTTCCCCAGCTCTTACTGCTCAGCATGATGCCATATGGTATGGACATCCCTTTGGTCATTGGGGTCAGTTGTCCTGGCRCTGTCCTATCCCAACCACTTCCACACTTTCAACCTACTCATYGGCAGGGCCATATGAGAAACAGAAAAGCTTCAACATTGTGTAATTGCTACTCAGCAGTATTGAAAACTTTGMTGTATTATTGACACTGTTTTGGTCACAAATCCAAAGCATGGTACCATAACCTGTTATGAAGAAAATTAACTCTCCCTTAGCCCAAACAATGAGTACTTTTAAAATTTTAATCTTATTAGATGCTAGTGGAACATCTGCAAATAATGAATATTCATAAAAATCATGGACTTTTCTTCCAGCAGTTCCTCAAGACTCAAATTCTTCTCAGAAAGGAGAAATAGACAGACAGATTTTGCATTTCTATCAAAGATATTAACTATTGACCAAACCTAGTCTGCTGCTTGTTTTTATCAAAGAGAGCTGTTATACTGTACCTTGGAGCTCTTTGGATCATGCTAACTTTAGATATATTGTCTAGCTGCAGATGGTTCATTTTATTTAGAATGCAGAAATAGAAGGCATTCATTTAAATGTAAATTTGCCACTATGTCCTATGGAATTTCCTCTCGCTGAACAGTGTTTTTGTAACTGGAAAAATACTGACACTCATGTATGCCTGCCCCTATTTTGCTGCAGTAAAGTGCAAGAGCTGTTAACCATTATAATTTGTGACAAACAATTGCCAAAAAGAAATCTTACATTAAACATCTTGACATACTGATGTATGAGTGGGGGATATCTGCCCAGCCTKATGTTTTAATTAAAGCAGAACATTAGAATATTAGCTTTTTGTAGAATCAAAAATTCACATTCTCTGGATTTTTCTTGACTGATGCAGAGGTTTTRAAAAGATGATAACCAAATTTAATATTTCATGACAGATAATTTGCATATTTTCAAAGTCCCACATTCTCACAGTTGTCAGATCTTTCATACTTCTTTCAAACAATGTCATGAGTCTCATTGCTTTAACAAATATTAACCAGATTACATCACATCATTTGTTTCTCTATTCATGTGGTATCAGCATTGAAAAATGAATCTCTGAACCTCAAGTTATTGTGACATTAATGTTTTCAAAGAGAGTGTCTAGGTGTTTGTTTTGTTGGTCTCATCTGTATTGGGTTTCTTGTTTGGTTTATCTTGTTTTTCATTTGAATCAGGAGTCAGGAGGCAGCTAACAGCTTTAGGAKAAGTACGATCAGTATCACGTGATGTCAACGTTGCTTCACTTTTCTCTTATACAGTCTACAGAAAGATCCCCTTATGTATTCTACAAAACTATACAAGGATGAAGTATGAAGTGTCTATCATGAACTGTCTATCTGGTTGTGTAGTGGTCTGGGTTCTGATCTTAGACACACTAAGAAATATTTATTTCATTTATTTTCTTAGTTTGGTTAATTTCAATTGCCTAAGATTCCTTATTTCTGGAATAAACTGCAGCACCTAGTCCTGCAGATAAACCTTAACATACCACTCTAGTCAAAGCTACACTGGGCCTGTAATCTAYGCATAGATTTATGAACTTGGCAGAATTATATCCCATAATTGTGTAAGAAATAATATGTTGAAAAATGCTGTTCAGGATTACATTCTTTCATCGCTTTTCTCTTACATCGTATTTCAAGCATACAATCAATTTGCTGTCCACAAAATCTTTTAGGTATCACTCGTGAATATAGTTTGCTTGGTTTCTGTGTCCATGGAGCATTTGTAAGGAGTAATGATATTTTTTAAAATGCCCCAGCTTTGTTCTGAGAATTAAATAGCACAGAATGCAATAAATCATATACCAATTAAAATTCAAGGTGTTAAGATTAGCTAGATGTTCTCCAAGTGTTCCCCATTTTTCCCCTTTCTGCTTTTTCTTCTTTACTCTAACATCCTTTTCTTTAACCTGTGAAGTGCTCTTGTTTGATTTTTTGAGCCATGTCCTGGAGGATTTTTMATTTAAAAGTTCTAAACTCCCTTTTTGACATCAGTAGCAAATGTAATAAGTGAAGCAGAGCTTGACACCAAAACTTTGCTACCTCTCCAGAGATGTTCCCTCTAACACTCCTCAGTGTGGATCGGAAGGACCATAGGCACTCTAGTAACTTCCCAGGTTCTCCCTCACACTGCTAAGAATGGAAGGAATCTCTCTCCTCTGCCAGCACATGTGTCTGGACTCTCTCCGAGTCTACCATGCACCTCCTTAGAGTAGTCAGTGAAGGAGTAGCACATGCTGTACAAAACACTGCCTCTATTGTTACCTGAGCAAGCTACACTTTACATCACTGTTTATGCTTATCATTAATTCTAAATTTTTATTGCGGAAGATCAGATTGTATTAGTGCACGTTGTCCCCAGYTAAGAGAAAGCCCATGCTCTGATGAATTTACAGTCAAAATAGACAAACCAGGGTGGGGAACAGAAGAACTCACTTTTAGCATATGAACACACCAATCKTCCTAGGAGGTCCACATCTCCACCTCCTTCTCTTATTTTGTACAACACATGTTGTGTCACATGTGTTAATCTGTGACAGTGCCATCATTGCTCTGAACACAAAAGCAAACATCAACCAAGATAAAGATTTCACRATTATCTTACAGGCACCTGTTTGCTTAATGCTTAATTAGGTGACAACTCCGTAATAAACTATTTTGTGTCAGGACAAAACAGGACAAAGGGGAATGCATTTGCAGTGTGGATTATTTCAGTGCACTAAGTTTGGGACTGAGGTTTGTGATAAAAGTGTTTTCATTTCATYGGAACAGTACGAACTGGGGAGAGGTCCAGTTTGATTGCAAAATGCAGCAGCATCAAAAATTCAGAACATTGATAAAAATCCAGACATTGGGGTCCATGTTTCCTGTGCATACTGCTTTTCAAAGAAAGGGAAAATTATGCAAAACCTCATATTTTGATGGTTAGTTAAGCTACAAAGGCAAGAAAATCCAATGAGAATTCTCTCATTTGACAAAAAAAAAAAAAAATCTATTTTACCATCACAGAGTCTTTTAACTTCTGGAGCATATATTGGTTCAAGAAAACCATCTTGAAAGTGAAGTCTCTTTCACGTGTGTTAAAACATGCAGATCTGTATATAGGAAACTGTGACAGKCCTGCGAGGCACCACTTTGCATTTTTTAGCTACTATCAGCCTATGAAAATGCAATCTTGAGCTATGAGCTAGAACCCTCCTATAAGAGCTAAGCCACTTCTTTTGATCATATTACTTTGGATGAATTACAGCACCCACATCCCTRTCTTGGAAGGCTAGGTCCCTAGGATCTTGCTTAGCTTTCCTAACAACTTAAAATATATCTAATTAGGGAAATGTCTTGGGGAAACTTCAGACAGTTTTGAGCTGAAGAACTCATGACGAATGAAGGATGTGGAAAAATTTTGAAAGGGTCTGGKAGAGTGATGCCAAAATGGTGTAGGTCCTAGAGCACATGATCTGCAAAGGAGATGCTTAGTCTGGTAAAGGGAAAATGATAACCAGTATGTAACAATCTCCAGGAGTACTTCCAATAACTCTTTTTCATTTTTTCTTTTTCATTTTTTCTTTTCCCTTTTCATTTCTCTTTTTCTTTTCCTTTTCTTTTTTTTCTTTTTCATTTTCCTTTACTTTTTCTTCTGCTTCCACTTCTTCATCTTCCGCTGCTGCTTCGTGCATTACTTCTGCTTCTGCATCTGGTTCATCTTCATCTCTTCTGCTTCTTCTGTTTCTGCTTCTACTTATTTTATTTCTTCTGCTTCTGCTTCTTCCTCTCCTGCTCATTCTGCTGCTGCTTCTGCTGCATTTCTGCTCCTTTTTCTCCTTCTGCTTCTTTTGCTTCTGCTTCATCTGCTGCTGCTGCTTTGGTTTCTTCTTCTTCTTCTTCTTCTTCTTCTTCTTCTTCTTCTTCTTCTTCTTCTTCTTCTTCTTCTTCTTCTTCTTCTTTTTTTCTCTCTTCTCCTTCTCCGCCTCCTCCTCCTCCTCCTCCTCCTCACTCCCTCTCTCCAGGCAGATAGTTATGCAACTAACCCAAGAATCTCTAGTGTGTTGTTTTTGGGTTATGAGTGAACAAGTTATACCATTCCTTTCTCAATCTGCCTCTACCAAATGAAACATTCCAAATACCTTTGATGTATCCTGCTGTCTACTCAAACGAATCTGCAATTCTCTGGAGGGAAAAATTAAATTATTTATACAGTTTAAAATCACTGTGTGTAGGCAAAGAGTATTAGAATCACTGTGAAACACACAAATTAAAATTGTAAATGCAATTATTTGTTTCTTATTTAGATGGGTTTTTTTTAAATTCTGTGCAGTAGTTTTGCTTTCATGAGCAGATAACCTGGACAAYGATTATCTAGAGCATTATGATGGTGGATAGAGTTGTCTTCCAAAGGGACCCTAGCAGACTGGACAAATTACACAGGCTCCAAGACCACGTGACCATGATTGACAGTGCCTTGACAGAGCCTTTTCTGGGAACTAGTTGGCCTTTACCTTCTCAATCCAGTTCACTGTGAGGACCATGGAAAGTACGTCRGGGTACCTGCTGGCACACTGAGCTGGTTTGGGCTGAGACACAGCTAATTTTTTTCCTAGGAGGTTATGTGGTGCTGTGCTTTGGATTTGTGACCAGAACAGRGTCAATAATACATGAAACTTCTGTTATGGCTGAGCAGCACTTACACAACATCAAGGCCTTTTCTGTTTCTCACACAGCCCTGCCAACGAGTAGCCTGAGGGTGTGGAAGAAGTTGGGAGAGGACAGAGCCYTGACAGCTGACCCCAGTGYCCAAAGGGATGTTCCATACATATGGCATTATGCTCAARATAAAAATCCAGGGAAAAGGAGGGAGCGTGGAGATTCAGATTTACTATCTTTGTCTTTCCAAGTAACCATTCTGTGTCATTAAACCCTGCTTTCCTGGAAGCGTCAAAATGTCTGCCTGTTGACTGCAATTAATTAATTATTCCGTATTTTTCATTTGCTCATGAATGCAGTTTTTGCTTTATCCTCTTTCTATTCCCAGTCTCTTTTCAAATTTTTTGTTACTCATTCTGCCTGTGGGGAGTAAGAATCATCTTTTGATTCTCATGTTTTTTCTGCAGCGTAAAAGAAAGTCTCTTGTATCTACACTTGCTTTTATGATTCCTTCACAGTCAAAGCATTGTAAAGGGAACTCAGTATACATCCAAATCAGACAATATATCTCTGATAAAACTTTAGCCTTTCAAGAAGGAAGCAGTTTGTCCTTTCCAAGTGTAGCTACTTGTGAAATGACTGGAGCTTAACTTCGGTTGAGTAGCCAGATGTTAGAACAGAGATAACTTTAAAAATGAAATGACACATATTTATGGATGCATTATGAAATTCAAAACTAGGAGGAAAATGCAAGTAAAATGTGATTGTGGTAATTTCAGCTATCTAAAATGTATTTGTAACTGAAGAGACATAAATTTAAAAAGGAGATAACCTCAGGTAAGCATATCTTAATACATCTTTTTTATAAATGTCTCATAAAAATATGTATTTCTACTGCAGTGATCCTGACAGTGAGACTGCTATGCATTGAAGAGTTAGTGATGCACAAAACAGGTTCCTGAATAGGGCCAGGTTTGTGCTGTGCCACACATCCAGAGTGGCCTTCAGGCTTGTGTTGGACACAAATTCCTCAGACACAGAACAACCATTGTATCAGATGAGCCTCCAGGCAGCTTCCACTTGGTACTGGCTACCTGTGTGGCTTTTCTTCTCTCTTACTGTACACCAAGAAGTTCTCATGGGAAAACTCCAAAAGAGTAGGGAGCAAGGTTTATTTTATTCTAGKATGTTTCAGATATTTTTACAGGCTCAACAAAGGTCTGTGAGACATACAGGTGACTAGAAGTACCCTCAAACAGTTGCACCATCTGAGAGGAGTTTGTATTTGCAGAAATATCCTGCAGAATTATGCATTTAGAATTTTGGGGATTCTCTAAACATTCATTAGCATTTCAGGTTTTTAAAAAAAAAAACTTTGGGGAGCAAATAATAAAGGTTTAGACATAATAAATACTACTGCTAGTCAGACACCATAGAAATATTTCACAGATCTTTTGTGTGCCTTTTATTTTAAATCTTAGCACYTGTTTAGTCTCTAACAGTTAAAGTTCTGCCTCTCATGTCTCTCTCATACTACCTGTTCAAAGAGGTAAGCAAAAATACTTTCCTTTTGTATTTAATTGTTCTGTTCTGTTTTGTTAAACCTGACTTTGGTCAAAATCAATCCAGTCTAAATTCTGTCAATAACAGGAGATGTTTACCTCCAGACCTTGCATAAAAACATTCTTTGAAATAGCAAAGACTGCATAAGTTCAGACACTTTGCAGAACCTTCAAGGCAGCCCACAAAGCCTCATTCAAAGGCACTGAGGCCTAAATAACCAGTGGGATTTTGTCWATCCTTTCACCTAAGTGTGGAAAATATGGTATATGACAAAAGACAAGTTGTATATGTCATTCTGTAACTTTTTAAGATGATTAATTATGCATGATTACAGAAGATTTTTTTTTGTTATTTTGTCAGTGTACTAAGGCCAAATACCTAAGAATTTCCAAACAGAAGTGCATAATGAAAGACACAGATTGTATGCATTTTCTAACTAAGATCGTTGGCACAGGACTTCAATTAGATGGGTTTYCTTCTGGATATCAGTGTTATCATCTTTCTACTACTTCTTGTTCCTAGATAATGATGAGAGTCCTTAAAGCTAAGATTCTTGACTCTTAATCCAAAATTTTATGGTCCTTGGGAGAGAAATTTTGGTGCARCTCAAAAATAAGTTTTAAAAGATAATGACTTCAGAATTTCTAAGAGCATCAGAATTGAATATGCAAAAGGAAATAATAAGAAAACCCCAAAGCCCTCAAATATGTGGAAGAGGTTCTATTAATGAAGATAACATGGGAGGTTTCTCACAGTAGAGAGTGTTCTTCGTTAAACAGTTGCTCACTACTTCATGGCTTTCCACATTCACAAAACTGGAGGAACTATCAAAAAAAAAATTGAGGTCCTTAGCCTCATTTTCTTTCCTGTCCTCATGCTTATATCAAACATGCATATATGACAATAGAGACTCGATGCATGAGAATAGAAAAGAAATGTTGKGCAAACTAAGTAGGGATGGTGAATGCCAAGATAAAATCTACAGATAATTATTACCCCAACAGGTTTAAGTGCAGCGAATGGAGTGGAGTTGAAAAGAATACAATATGTCTTTAAAAAGTTACTTTGCAGCATGTTGTAAGGTGATACAGAAACTGCTAAAGTAGAARTCAAAATGAACAAAATGCTTTGGCTGGATTTTCCCTAGAGAGAGATACCTTACAAAGCAAGTGTAAAAAAACCACGGGAGTCTTTGTAAAACAAATGAACTGTGCCTCTTAATTAAAAGACTCCCTCAGTACTCTTGGCAAGCCAAGGAAAAGCATGCTTATATCAAAATCAGCTGGCTGTTTTAAGTGAATTTAGGATTTGTGCCATGTATTGGCCTGACAGATCTGGAGACTGAAATCACTCAACAGTAAACAAAGAAGAAACTGTCCAGACTTCCCTACCTTCTTCCTGCAAAATTGTTTCGTTTCTATCCTCTCAGAGCTCTCCCAAGATGCTTCCATTCATTCTCCAAGCCTGTTTCATGCAAGGCTTTTTTGATGACTACTCAAGGTCTAGTCCTGTCACRGCAAGGATTCCTGCTGTGCTTAAGCACATGACTTAAGGAGGGAGTAGAGAGTGCTAAGTTTGCTGCTGAGATATTTATGTTCTTGTAAATAAAGCAATATGCAATTTCTGAGAACATGCAAATGGATTTTCATCCGTCTTTACCCTGTGAGTGATTACTGTTTAAAACTTAAATAAGAATCAAGAGTTAAATTTAAATTTAGTCCCTACTCCTGTGCAAACTCTTGACTCCACTGTGTCTGTTGCACAGATTTATCAGGAGTCTGCACATGGAACTTTATTGGCCTTTTCTGATCTTCCCAAAGAAAGCTTAAACAGGTTCAACCAATTTTAACATGTTTTTTTCTAACAGTGCTGCTGATCCACAGCTACAAATGGTCAAATTTGCTTRATGTAAGAATTGCAACACCAGCATAAACAGGCTCACATAAATAAATTTGAGAACACTTTAGTGAGATCTGTAAAGATGTTTCATCTTGTTTTGCAGAGTAGAAGAAATTAAATCCAGGAAAATCAAACAATTCATTTTGAGTATGTCTGAAGTYTCTGGAAGAAGGACAGCTTGATTCATATGATCTTATTGTTCATTCTGTAATGTTTAGCTACTTTGTTTTATAAAGATGATTTCTTTCTAGATTTGTATAATATGGTCCTTTCACTAGACAAAATGAGACATTGCCTTTGWAAATTTGCTGAATCAATTGTGCATTAAAACATGACTAATGAAGCACYCAAATCAGATTCTTACTTTTATCATTTTTATTGTCTTTAGAAATGGTGACTTTCCTATTTGGTAGATGAAAAGCTTTCTCATTCATTGTGTAGGTTAAGCAGGCTTTTGTAAAGAAATGGAGTTCAACTCAAAACTCAAAAGGATTTTAATTGATTTTATTTTTTAGTGAAGCTGCTGTAAGGATGTTGGCTATACAAGAGTAAAGTAGCTTATCAAATTTCCTGCACTGAAAAAGAATCCTTCTACTGAGAAAGATAACTATTAGCTACAGTTACAGAATAGCAATAAATTGTTTTGGCCTGATCTAACAAAAGAAAAACTACGTTTGGAGATTTTTTTGTTATTGTTTTGGAACATCTGTCAGTTTTTCCATTTTGGATGAATCAAATATCAAACAGCCACAGATAAATCAACCTAAATGAAGTGAGTGCTCTTTCTGCATCCATAAAATACAGAATTAGTTGCCAAAGGCAACTGGTGGATTGATGGAAAAAGGAGAAACCTGAGCAGAAAACAGTGAGACACATGAATAGCGCATTGTCATTTAAGCATTCTACACAAAATCTGATCATCACTGGCTTTGATGGATTTTTATGAGGTGATGAGAAAAATAATCTCATTTTAAAATGTTCATAGGCAGAACATAACACTCATGAAGAGAGATTTAATTTCAGACTTTATTTTTAGGGACATATTCAAAGTGTAAATCTGGAAAACATATCACAGGGTCATAGAATGATTTGTGTTAGAAGGGACTTCAAAGACCATCTAATTCCAACCCCACTGCCATGGGTGAATCTTTAGGATCAATGCTTCATTTGCCTGGTTGCACCTGAAAAGWAAATGCATTTTCTAATGACATTGAAAGCAAAACATTATTTGGATTATGTAATCTCAACTTTTTTTCCRCTGACAGAATCTTAATATTTAGTTTCCAACTTTCACTTTTGTGAAATTGTTTTCCTTTAACAATTGCAAGAGTTACATATTTAGGGATGCACACATAGTCAAAAGGAAAATTTCCTTTGGTGAAAAAGACAGCTCTTCCCAACATATTTTCCCAAGAAATGTGATTTTTAATTGATTAATTTGTTTTTGCAAAGCAAATAAATTTCTCTGTATATAGAAATAAATTCGCATTAGTTAATGCTTGCATGTTTGGAGTCGCAAACAGCTCCTAATAACTCTCCAGGTAAAAAACTGCTTAGATTTATGTCTGATAGTATATCCTSGGAGCAGACTCTTTAAAACAAAGGAATACATGCATTTGTAAAAGGCTGCTGTTTTTGAGTATGCACTGAACTTGGCATTACATGAGCTGAAAAACTCCAGGAGTGAGTCTTTGGTGAGTCTAAGGTCTACAACAGAACAATCTGCTGACTATTGTTTTGCAGTTCAAGAGATTTCTGCCTGTGTCTCTCCCTCTTGGGCTGCTTGTGTCTGTTCTGGGAGTAAAGGAGATGACAGGGACCACGAGCCTTCACATGAAACACTGCAGCAGAAAATCTCGTCACATAGCACATTCTGCCAGGAAAAGTTATTTGGTCTAAAATATCATTCCATGAACTGGAGAGTTTGAAAAGCAGAGGTTGTTTTCTCTCTCTTCTGTGGTTGAGTGGAAAGTTTCTAGCAGCAAGGACAAAAGGCAGCTGGGCAACTCTGTAAGCTCCTTCAGAAAGGGAGCCCCAGAACTTGCTTATGCAGACCCAGGTTATTAACCAAGTCGTAACTACGTGTCACTTTGCATTTGCAGTAACTTGAAAAAGGAAAGTATTCTATTATGGTTGTCCAGTTTCTCCTTTTCTCAAGCTGATGATTTTTATGGCACATAGGTTAATTTTTGTTGTTTATTMATTTGCTGGATGTTTAGTACTGCAGATGGCACTTCTGTTCTTTAAACAGAACTCACAATGCTTTTGAAAGCAAAGATGTATATATTTGCATTAGGAACAAGCAGAGTGCTTGGAAAATTTTCTGAAATTCACTTCAGTATGCCAAAGTGGGTGTGTGTCTAATTTGATTTGCTCATTTGCTGTGTTAAGAAACTGCTGTTCCTTTGGGGTCATGTGCTTTCGTTTATGGAACAATTTGATGGAAACTCATACTCTCAAAAAGCATAGTAAGTTGCATCTGCAAAGGCGAGTTTGTGTTCAATCATTATCTGCAGAAGTCATCCCACTGACATTGATACACAAATCATGTTTGTGTATCACAGTCCTCACATAGACCACAGTACTATGATGCTACTGAGAAACAAAAATGCTCTGTCTCAGATATTACTTAGCATATTGGTTTAGTTTAAGAACTAACTCAGCTTTTTTGGGTAAACTTGTTTTTTCTTTCAGAACCAAGAATTCAAATTTCTTGTTGTCAAATATGCAAATTTGCAATAATGCTGAAGTTATATTGGGGTTTATTTGGGTTTGAATAGCCCAAGGCATTAATGATTCTGACACAGGGCTTGAAGGCTCTTAGAATTGAGACTCTGATAGTCTTCTTCATGCTATTTATTTTACATCTGTGCCAAAAGTATCAGTCTCATTCTTTTCTGTGACATCCTCAGAAAGAGTGTGCTGTAAAAAAGCAATTTTCCCATTGCCATTTCTAGAGCAGAACTGCACAATAATTTCTTTAAAATTCATGTTTTCTCACTCACCTGCAGTAAGTGATGATTTCTGACATGAAAAATGGGAGCAGATTGGAAATTGTCCCAACCTAGAGCATTTGCTGTGTTTAAAGTGAGATATCAGTGAGAGCCTTTCAAGTACACTGCAACACAGGTATTCAAYCTGTGGGAAGAAAAAGCTCTCCTCAGCTCCTAAAAGAGACGGGAAGTATTGGCTGGACTTCCTCTGCTGAAATCATAAACTCAGGAGTGCAAATTACAAATTTCAAAGACCTGGGAAGATCACCTCACAATGTCTATGAAAGCATAGAGATTGACAGAAATTTAATGTATATCTTCCCAGCTCACTGGACAAGCACTGGTTGCCAAAGCTTTATCATTAGCAGTAGTGTGTAGAACCCTTAAGGCTCTAGAATGTTTCTCTGCCATGWCTGTGTTGTCCTTTTGAGGTAGATTCTTCTGCACTGTTCTTATTTAAGAAGCAAATCTCCATTCAAATGGAGATCAAAATACAGAAGGGAAGTGCTGTAGTAGTGTCGGAAGGAAACTTAAGAGACTCTGAAAGGAAAGATGGTAAGGACCACTAAGGGAGTCTGAGAGTGACTTTGTTTTCATTACTGTGATTAAATTCTTCATTATCCTTGATAATGTTTGTATGAAAAGGTTAATGGATTTGGTCAAATTCAAAAGTAGATCTGCTTTATGAGGTGCTGCAAGATACAGATYAAACCAGAAGATTTAAAAGGAATTACAGTTGTTAGAACTACGATAAGGAATATGTTTAAAAAACCTCAGTATTCTGGAAAAAAAAAGGCAGATGCATGATTGGTAGGAAATATTCAGGAAAAAAAAGTGTTTAACATTGTTAAATTTGAAAATATCACAGTGAAGAATTAGAGAAGAGGAGATTTTTTTAAAGGAATATGCCAGTGAAAAAGGCCTGTGGTATTAAACTTTGATAACACACAGCAGTAGTCTCTCTTCCCCTGGTGCTGACAAAATTGTCCTCTGGGCATGTCCTTAAAGATGGATAATCTCATAAAAGATGAAGGAAAAGAAAGAAAGAAAAAAAAAAATCTGATGGGTCTGTTTGGAGGGATTAATTTATGGYGAAAGAATATGTGAAGGATATAAAAATGCCTTGCTTGACTGAGACACCATTAAAAAGGAYAAGGGACAGAAGTATCTACATTTTTTCCAAGAGCAAACAAGTCTTAAGTTTATTTTTAGACCTTTTTTTCCTTCAAACATATATTCCCATTGAAGTTTCCRAGGGAAAAAAGAACCTTCCCAGTACTAAACCCTTTCATATCAGCAGAACAGAGATCTACTACGTCTGACACCATCAATTAGTCTGCATTCTCTAGCATAGATTTAAATATCACACTTTATAAATAGATAAAACAGATCTCTTGGGATTTATAAGCTCTGTATAAGTCAAAAATATCAAAAAGTAAAAATAAGAAAGAAATACTAATTTGTAATTTTTAAGATACCGAGAGATTGCCTCACCTTCCCTATGATGCAAAAGGCCTTACACTACCAGTCYTCAGTGTTTAAAATACTGCATTAAAATGGGTAATCCTGAAACAGAGTAAGCATTCCCACCATCCTCCAGTGGAAAGCTTTTGTAGCCCTACCTCTTATTAGATGCAATTATAGCATTTCCTCAGGAGTGCTTGCTATCTTTGAAAACTTCTGGTCCTGTCTGACCTGTAATTTGGATCTTTAGTGCAATGGATCTGAGAATCAGGCCCTTCGTGTTTAACTAGGATTGCTGCATTTGTCTCTTTTTTTATTTAAAATTGACTGTAAATTGACATTTAATATTCTTTGAAGTTATTAATCTTCAATTTCTGTTCAAGGTCAGGCTACCCACTTTCATTTACCTTTGGAACAGAAATTGTTGCAGGTGCTGGAGTTTTTGCAAGGAYCAAGGGCAGCTTGGAGAAAGGGAAGGAGCAGAGGCTGACACCAAGCAGAAAATACCTAGCAAGTCTTAAACTGAAGAGGCAGGACTGAAGGAAGTGAAAATGGGCCTGCATCAAAATTTAGTAATAAAACCCTATCCTACTGGCTTAGACTGAATCAAGAAAAATATCATAGTAATACCATTAAATAATGTGATAATGRATATAATAAAATTTGCCATGACACAGCTCTACTTTTCAGCGCATATGGCACGATGAGCAGAGTTAATTTTTCATTGCTTTTGGGAATGTGATGTTCTCTTGTTAAGGTGCAAACTGACTTGTCATCACTTCTGGGAATTCAGTTTTAGTGGTCTGGTATTATTTCTTGGGGTAAATATACACTGACATTACTTAACATACATTAGCAGCAGAGTGTGTCTAGCTAAGAAAATGCAAATCACGAGTTTTAAGATGCAATATGGAATATAAACTGCAACCTGGCAGAGAAAACTCCTAAATTTAAAGTAGTGAGATTGGCAAATTTTTTATTCTGTCAAAGGATCTGATTARTCTTTTCACTTAGAAACCTTTGATACTGAAACCTTCTACAACAAAAAGCCAAATTTTAAAACATTTTGTGTCAAGAAACCAAAGTAGATAAAACACAATTTAAAAACATATTGGAATATCTTGCTTTATTAGCRATATTTTAAAAGCTAGTCTCCACGGTATTCCATAATAATTTGTTAGATGAGYAGAACACTTTGAAAGAGATGTCTCATTACAGRGTCCATGRTTTTATTTTAATCCACGTTCCTCAATTTACTCTGTGTGGACAAAAGAACCAAGGTGATTTATTAAATTGGTCTCATGGTCAGTGGATCTGATGCCCAARAGTGTCTCACTTACAAACATGTTAAATTCATAATAAGGTAATACAAGATAAAGTCCATAACCCTTCAACTGTTGGGGTTTTTTTTAAGCCTTGATTCAGAGCACTCAGTCCAGGAAGAAAGCTTAGGCACATAAATTAAGTATCACCAGACCCTGATGTTAAAATGTATAAATAGTGSTTATTTTGTAGCCCAGATCTTCCTAATACTCAAAAGTATTTAGAAATTCCCTCATGTGCACGCTTCAAAACTTAAGTATTTCCCCTTGTTTTTCTGTTTATTTTTGTTTCATAAATAAAYTTTGTCTATACCACTGCCTACCAAATATGACTTTTCATGCCACGCTAAGCTCAGTGGACTGGTATTCTTCTGTCAAGAATTTGTGATGCAAAGTAAGAAAATGTTAAGCTCAAAYCAACTAATAATAAATGTTATATAACAAGAAGAATCAGTGAAAAAATGAAGCACTTAGCAGCTAATGATTCAAGAATTATAGAACAGAGAAGCAGTGAATGGAATGAACCTCAGAGGTCTCCATCCAAATTTCATTATTGGAGCAGGACTGTTGCCAACACTCTATGAGATGAATCTTGAAAGTGCTCAGACATGGAGATMACCCAGGCTCCCTGAGAGACATCTTCCAGCACTGCCCTACGCAATGAATGCTTTCATTTCCTCTAAGATAAAAACAGCTTGCCACATGTTTTTGGGAATTCCCAAGCCATTTGCAGCCCTGTGGCCCTTGTTGTACCATCTACCCTAAGGGAGAAGAGTTTTGCTCTGTCATCCTCCTAAACTGTCCTTCATGTAATTAMGAACAAACTCAGCTCCAGCTTTAAGATCAGCTCCCACCTGTGGGACCAGGAAGGCRGGTGGGATCCCTGCTCCCCTCAGAGTGCCTCCTGGCCAGGGAAGCCTGGCATGGTGCTCRGCTGCCCCTCAGGGAACCTTCCCTCTGAGACCCACTGGTTTGTTGTGGCGCCCCTCTCCCCTCAAGGCTGAGCATTTTGGGCCAGCATAGTGCTCCAGTCCCACTGTGGTCTCATTTCCCTCCCAGCTCTCCTGCTTCTGGGGTCTGGTGGGCTGGAGACGAGTCCTGCTCCCATTCAGGATGCCCTGCCTTGAGTTCCATCAGAGAGCCCTGTTGTCCTCCAAGGCTCCCAGGCTGCCCTACCTCCAGGCTGTAGCAAGGAGTCCTGTCTCCCTCAAGGCTGCTCTGTCTCTGGATCAATTCCTTTTAGGGGAAGCTGCCCAGTGTCCTTGGCCTGGCAGGTGGGGCTAGTTCCCTTTGAGACTGCCATGTCTTCAGGGCATGGTAGAGTGTCCCAGACCCCCTCAACTCCTCTGCCTGACTGGCCAGCATTGTGCTCCATGCTCCTTGAGGCTGTGCTGCCTCCATGCCCAGCATGCAAGCTCAGTGTCCTTTCAGCTGGAATCACTACATGATCTCTTGATCAGGAGGTCATCACATCTCTTGATTACCCCTTCAAAATATTTCACGTTGCAGTCCAATAAGTGATTACAATTATTAATAGAAGAGTAGTAGTAAGTAAAGAAGGTGTTGCTTGTGAAAGTGTAGACCAGCAATGACATTYYAGATAGGGTCACCAAGCCCTTCGTCAAGTATAAAGGGTTTTCACTACAGCCTCTGGCCTCTCTGGCAGGGAGAGTCAGCAATCCTGCAAAGGCCCTTCTCTACAAATGACTCATCTGAAATGGATGTCCTCTCCTGGGGCAGGCCATTAGCCCCACTGGTATGAAACCCTGAGAACAGRAACTGAAGTCAGACCACAGATTGGAGAGGCCTGTATTTGTCTGTGATACCAAAATTGCTAATACAGGCATTTATGAATCACTACCTCCACCATAAACACAGGACTGAAGCTGTGTCTTTAATAATTATTTTTTTTTAGTGCTAAAGGCAAAATTTCTGTCCCTTTCTCTTTGGACTTGCCCTCCAATAGCCTCAGTATTGTGCTAGTTCAGCTCCTTTTTTCAGCTGTACAATGAATTAGTTCAGTGAATGAAATTGAATAAAAGAAAGCCCTCCAAAAGAACAATGCCACACTCCCTAAAAAAAGCTTGGTTCATAATTTTAATCAGTGTCTTGATCTGGATCGACTTGCATCCACACAGACAAGTGGGTTTGCAAACAAAAAAAAAAAAAAAAGCAACAATTGGCAACAGATCTTGCTGTTGAGAAAATTGCCATCTTGAGCTGCATCTTGAACTCACCAAGTAATTTCATACACTGGTACACATAAATGCTCATTAGAGAACAATTACTTCTATAACTACCAGCTTCAGCAAATTTCTAGTTCTGTGATCTGGGATTAAAACTGTGCTCCTTTAATAACTTCTTGTGTCACTGTCAAATTGATCCTTGTGATGTTGAAATAGGAGTCTCAATGGAAGCCATTTCTTACCTTTCCAGAAAACAGATCTTCCCTAAATAGTCAGTAAAGAGCTGCTCCAGAAAGTCTTCATATTTTGCAAAAACAAAAGAGAAAAGCCCAAGCTGTCACTTTCTCCAGAACACAGAGCATGGGATTTTGCTGCTCTTTAGATCAGGACAGAATAAAGCATGTTTTAATTATTAAGGAATAATTATATCCACATGAAGGAGTTTGGGAACTTATTGCCTTTGTGAAAGAGTGGTTATTGATGCATAAAACACTACAACATTACAGAGTCATGGTTATTTCTATTTCCCCTCTCCTTGTTGACAAGGACAGCAGCTGACTGTCAGTGCTCTGGAGGAGTAGGCTGTTAAGGGTAGGGTCTGGCTGCATGAGCTTGGTCCCAGGTATCCCTGGAGTGGATCCAGAGTTAGACATTCCAGAAAGTAAAATTCTCCGCTTCAGACAGAGGTGGATGAGCAAATTCTGGACTTTTAATGCTATCATTAATGGGCTGTCCTGAGGTGTTATATGCTGGTCAATGTAGCAGGTTGCCAGGCAAATATGAATAGTTGTTATTTTTCCACTTACATGTGTTTTCATAATACCTATCTAACTACAATTTAACTAATAAAAGTTATTTCCCTAACAACACCACAGCAGCATATCAAAGGTCAAATTCTGGGCCTCCAYCACCAATCTAATTATTCTAGGCATGTCAGCTCAGTAGGGATTTACCTCTCCATAAGAAAGTTTGCTTTTGAGACAAGTCCCAGTTTCTCATGGGGTTTCAGCACCCCACATTCCCTCCTCTGRCAATTCCTCCCCCTAAAGGTTCCATCAGAGGTGATATACCTGAGAATGGGTGCACATACAATCATAAGATATATAGTTTGTTTAAAAAACAAATATCATTTTTTGCATAAGATAATATTGACATAGGAAATTAAATCTCTCAAACAAGTTGGTGAACTGGTATCTAAACAATGACCCTGTAAGTCTCTGTTGCAAGTTTCTTTGTAAAAGCATCTTCCGCTGAGTCTAGAGAGACTCGCTGAATTGCTTCTCTGCTGAATCCTTATAATACAGCTGGCAAACAGTCTTATGTGCAAACCTAGTCTAGATGTCTCAAGRGTTCTGTAACCACAGGACCAGTTCTAAAGTCTGGTTACAAGTATCTCTGTACAGTTAGGCCAATCCCGCAGCATCAATTACCTGGGAGCATCTCTGAGATAACAGTGCCATCATTTAGCTTATAAACACCAGGAGCTGCCTGAGGAAACCTCCAGGACCAGCTGAAATTCTCTCTTGGAGAGCTTCGGCAGTGGTTTCTCACTTTGTTGTGAAAGCAACTAGGAGTTTGGTTGGCCCCCTCATGTCATGCCAGTCCGTTATCTCAAATGAGTTATCTCAGACAGCAGGATCAGCCTGCAGAGTTCCTCAGCCACTCAGGGAATTTGTGATTGTGTTAGGTATGCACATTGGCACAGCCAGGATACACAGCTACACTGTGACTGCAACTGGTCACAAATAAGTACATCTGGATGTTTTAMATCAGTTAAGGAATTGCTGGCATGSCGATGTTTAGAAAACTYAGAGATCAGGGTGAGAAYTTCCAGTTTTAAATGAGAAAACCAGATTTTTTWCTAAATTCATCAATCAGCAATTCACTTCTTYGCTACAGTCAGTGCTTCTCTTATACTGGTCATAATCATAATCACTTCATATACAGAACTCTAAGTCTTTAATAATTGTATTTTAAATTTCTGTGAGTACACATGGACCTGATGGCTCAGAGGTCAGGATGAGTAGGATTTAGAGCACAGACAAGCCATGTTAGAATATCCTGATTAGTACAATTATATGTTATAATTTACAAAGGGCTCTGCAATAATCCCAAATTATAGACCACATGCGAAATTCAATCTTACATCACAATTAAAACTTAAAATCCATAATTCTTTTCACAAGGGGAATTACGATTGCTTTTCTTTTGGGGCATTCTCAGATGTGAGAGGTTTTGAGTCATTCACTACTATATTTGTACTGAAGACAAAATAGCTCTTAAATATAGCAGAGGCAAAATAATCATTCAGAGAGACAAAATGATTTTAAAACATCTAATATAAAAATATATGAAATACACTCATCCCTATGGACTAACCATGATCAGGCTACTGTATTTGACAATGTTCTGGACTTGACCATATCTTCAATCTTTTAAGTTCTCTTCCTCCTGCAAACCACAGTTTGAGAGCTTTTCATCCTTTGTTACWGTAAATTTTAAGATTGCACTGGATAATGAAAGATTTTGGTTTGCAGTGCATGAAATTATTTGTATAACTTTAATTTGAAGTCTATGAGTGTTTGTAATGATATTCCAAATATCATTGTAATATGATACYATAATATTAAAAATATTATCATAATACCTATTTAGACAATGTCCAAATCCATTCCCTGAAATAACAATCCAGGTGGTCTCTCCCATTCTTGTGTCACATATAAGAAGTGCTTTAAGTAATACTTTMCACTTAGGGAGATTTTATATTATCTCTAAACATGTACAACACAAAGCATGTACTGCTAGCTGATCATCCACACCCTAAAAATGCAGGGTAGTATTATAGATTAACTTAAATATTAATATAACRGATCACAAATCTTGAAGATAAAATCATCTAGTTTTTGGGATAGAGACAATGGGGAAAAGGAAAATCTAATGCTTCTAGCCARGTGTGTATTTCTAACAGGCATTAGAAATTTCAATATGCTTTCTCATAAAAAATGTTATTCAAGGTTTATACTCCTATTTGACCATAATTTCCAGGAACCATTATGGGATCCATTGTGGCTTAAGGTTGTTGGTGTTCAGTTTTTTATTTATCCTGGCATCAAAAGACAGAACAGCTCAAATTCATACTGAGCTCATACTCCTACAAAATGAACATGACCTTTCATATGCCATTTTAAAAACATGCCTCACATTTGCTTATAATTTAAATCTTCTGTGGTTTAGATTGCTGCAATTTCCCTTTTCCTCCTCACCAAGCTGGTAATTCTTTATAAGCTATACACACATGGATTTACTACCTATAAGTCATAATTMTATGTATTTCCAGAACGTATTAGGTGCAAGGGAGAGAATGTGCCACTTTCTTATATTTTTTCTGTCATTGAGAAATTACATATTTTTCAAATCTCTTGCAGGCTCCAATACTGCAGTAAYGATTATCATATTTTCATTTGGAGTTGCAGTGGTCTACCCTTCTTGTTAAACCCATCTATTCTATTATTGTTGTTTCCACACTGAAGAAGGTCGTGTTTCCAATGAAAAGGAACGGATCACACAAATTAACTTAGTCACAAGAAGAGTTCTAATTCTGTGTAATTTCTTTTTCCTAAATCCTCCATTTTTAATTATGTACTGTTTTTATCGAGCAGCTTGAATTTCYTTTCAATTTTTTTTCCAGAATACCATTTCTTAGGTTTATGGACAGAAAGATCCTGTCAGCTACTGAAATAGACCTGAAAACTGGCTCTGGCCCAGCCCTCCTGGAATTTGTTTTATGTTTCATGTAATTCACTTGAGCTCTGTGGCAAAATTGTAAAGCAAGAATCAGGGAAATAATGCTTTGCTGTCATCTATTCTGTGGCAAACTACCAAAGCAGGATGTGAAGGGCAATACCTGGAACAATGGGATTTGAAGATTGATGGGCTTCTCCAGGCCACATCTGTAACAAAAATAACTGGTGTAAGTTCTCCTTAAGGAAGAGAACTCTTTCCTTTACCTTGCCTTTAAAAGTACTAGCAATGTTCTCAGAAGCAAGTTTAACCCAAACTGTGAACTCTGCTACACTGATTTATCTGGCTTGATAAATTATGCCCAAAACATCTGCATTTCCAGAGGCTTTTTATTGTATCAAGGAGGTTTCTGAACACGACAAGCAAAATCATTATATACTACTTAAGTATTTTTTTCCTCCTGAAAGAAAATACAAACATACCACATATAAAGTCCATGTAATTCTCAATATTGGCTCCTTTATTACACCCCTTTCTATTTTATGTAGTTTGAAGAAAGAGAGAAAAGGGAGACCATTAACACCTAGGTCACACAATTATACCTGTATTATGGAGATTTTAGTATAAATAAGTTGATCTTCTCCTGGCAGCGATCACAGATGAATTAGCAGTCTCCCCATTCTGCCGAAGTCCACAGCCACATCAGGTGCCAAGGRCTACTACCAGATCAATAAGCCAGGAGGCTGAGCTCTGTTTGCAGCCAGAAAAACCATCATCTTAGGCACCTCAGAGTGCTGACTCCATGCTATAACCTGGCCAAAGCCCGATTATATTTAATTTATTGGGGAACATCATCAAGCAACATTCTGAAGAGGTATGACCTCACTTTTGCTAAGTTACAGACAGTTCTGGAAAAATAGCTACATTGTTCTCAGCTCATGAAATACACAGTACTGATCACACTTTCATATTTTTCATGTTTTAGTGGGAGGCAGCAGGATTTGGCAATTTTCCTTATTGGAAGAGGAAGGAAAATACCAAACTGGGGAGAAAAAAATTGCCAGCCCACTATCATAGTTACCGTTGGTAGCTTGTCAACAGTGACAGCTGAACATGAAGAAAATTGTTCACAACAGGGAAACGTGAGGAACGRAGCAGAATGCCTTACTGTATAAGACAGTTATGGAAGGCAAAGCAAGAAGACAGACAGCTATTTGCCAGACCTGACAGAGCCATCTAAGTTATTTTCATAGATCTTCCAGTTAAAATGCTTTACAAGAGTGCTCCCAAAGCATTATGTGTATCACTGAAGGAGGCAAATAAATGCCTCATCCATTTTCTGAAAAACAGAAAGTGACAGAAACCAAGATGACAGAACGCCTGCTATTGGGCAAAGAAATAAAAGAGAGGTGTAATTTAAATTATTGCAGCTTCATCTGTGGTGTAATTTAATTCCTCTAACCTCATGTGACAGCAATTCAAACGRTTAGGCACAGACTGTACCTAAGAGCCAAAGAAATAAGTAAGATTTGATATTTAGAAAGAAAGAAAACCTCTTGTTTGAATGAATATTGACATTTTTACATATTTGCTCTTCATCCCAGACTTCTTAATCATGCTATGATCCATTAGGAGAGAAAGGCAGAGCAGATGAAAAAGAAYTGGGTCTTCAAGTATAGAAATTCCATCTCAGATTCTAGCAAACAGTAAAAGGTAGAAGGCAGAGCTTTTCTCAGAAAAGAAAGTTTCTTAAAGATATCACACAAGAGAAGTGACAAGATAGGATGGACTCAAGTGATTTGCATTTCTTTTCAGTGAGTTCATGACTCTGAGAGTATTATTTCACTTTCTTTCTGATGAGCTGTGTGCCTGGGTACAATATTCTGGACCCATTGATAGCTTATGGGAGATGGTTCATGAGATTTAGCTCTTCAAACAACATTACACACCTTCTCTCTCCTGTGAGAACTCTAGAATAGAATACAAGCAACAGTCTGTCACTTCTCTCAGCATATTTTTCCTGTGAAAATATTGGCTGCACATATCAAATCACCATGGTATGAGATTATACATATATAATCTTTTCTTTTCAAGGCTTCAGGAATAATACAGAAGAGAAAGCAAAAAGACAGATGCCCAATTGCCAGATCTGGCAGAACTATCTAAGTGGTTTTCATGGCTCTTCCACAATCACAGAGAATTACATGATCACTGAACTTATAAAAGATATCAGGAAATCATCTAGACCAGCCCCAACTCAAAGGATTGTCAGCTACAGCTGGAGCCATTTGCAGCCAGGTTTTTAACCCATCTAAGGAAGGAAACTACAAAATATCTTTGAATGCCTTCACAGTAAAAAAAAATCATAATTTTAAATGCTTCCATGTCCTTCATTTCAATTTATGCTCATTTCCTCTTCTCCTTTTGCTGAGTACCACTGAGAAGAGTCTGGCTTCATCTTTTTTACCCCCTCCCACATCAGGCACTCTGAGCTACCTCACAAGAGAGTTCCCGTTACTTAGTAATTGTTGTGGCTCCTTCACTCCAATATACCCATGTTTTTCTTACTTAATTCACACTGCAGATGTGTTTTTCTTCTGTTTTCTTCTTCAGGGGAAAAGTTTTGCATAACAAAATTTTTAGGRACCTCATAAATTTAAGATAACTTTGACATCCAACTTCAGAAGTATTTTGCTGTCTGTTCTGAYTACATGATTTGTAAATGCTCAAAAAGTTAGGTGGGAACAGAACAAGGTCAGTGTATAACAAACATATCACAATACTATGCCCATTTATCTGCCATCGTAGTAATCACAATTCTCAAAAACCTGCTTAGCTCCTCCAATCCACAGAGGACTGGAGACACACTTTGGTGACCTTTACAGAAATTGTCAGAATACAACTTTCTTCCAACTGACCCAGTTACAACTTATTCAGAGTTTGGCAKTCTCAGTGGAAGAAAAAAAATGAAGGAACATTTTGGTTCCATTTAGATTAAGTTTTTAGGTTTGCAACTGCAAAATAGAGCTTCTGTTTTTAAATAAAATGAAGTCTAAAGTCTTAGAAAAGATAATTAAAATATCWTGCAGAGATAGTTTTGGGATGTTCCATTATCTGTAAGTGTAGCTAAGGGTTTGTTTGTGAGAAGGTGTCTGTAATTTAAGACTGAATGGTCTGAGGCCTGGACACGTATTCTTGGCCTGCAGCAGTGGGTGTCTCAGATCAGCTTAGCTTCTGACAGACCCTTCCTCACTCAAACCTAACATCAATGGTTGAAAACTGCAATGATTCCCAGGAGAAGGCTGGAATATGCAGTGTAAGTGAAGAAGGATAAGAAGATGATAGACTAGGGAGAGGGAAGTGAATGAGGAAAACCAAAGGACAGGGAAGGAAGGGCATAAATACAATGAGATCTTTAAATCTGCAGTGTGAATTTGAATTCACTTCAAATTCTTCAGAATTAACATGGGCAAGTTTCAGGAATAGGAATAATATTTAAAGTACTGGCAACTTTGAGAGACACAGTAGGGATTAAAGTGCATGAAGAGACTGGAAAGATTGCCAAAGGTATCTTTTGAGACAAAGGAAGTCACTGTGATTTTCTGAGAAATAAAAAAAAAATGCAAAGTGATGCTACAGAAGGATCCTTCCAATAACAAATCAGATAACAAACAAAATTGATTAGATAACAAAATTTAGTGAGGATATTGGAATAGATTTTTGCTACAATATTTTGCCATCCAAATAGGAAGTGGATRTATAGTCCAAGAATTGGCTAATACTCAATCTGAACTTCCAAAGCCACGTGCAGTTGCTGCCCATTTTCAAATGATCTGACTGTACCAAATGGAGTTTGGGTCATCTTAGCTACAGTCCTTAAAGCTAGTCATAAGACATGACTGGCTTAAAAAGGCAGTTTTTGACAGTTTTCCTCAGAGCTTAMCTCCTAAGTGACCATTGTAGCAGTCTTTCACTGAGCCATCTGCAGTGTATCAGCTGCCTTCCTGAACCAGAGGACCCAGCTCTGGACACAGAATCAATGGTGTAGTCTCAGCAGCTCCAAGCAGAGAGAGTCACACTTCCCTCACCCCAGTGTCCCCTTTCCATTTGATGGAGATGAATGACACAGCTGGCCTCTCATGCAGRGAGAGTGTGTGATGAGTCACACCCAGCCTGGCTGCACCTCCACCCCATAGCCCCRGCTGCTTTCCAGCAGGGCTGCTCTGCAATTCCTCAGCCTGCACCTATGCACAGGATTACCCCACCTCAAATGCAGACATCTGGGTTTCATCCAAGCTGATGACAAAMCTGGCAAAAATCTGACTCTTCTGAGGGCCAGCACAGTGTTATTGCCACACTCAGCAAGTAGCACAGCAGCCTCAACCACAGCTGCTATTATTGGAGTTCTGAAGTAATAAATGCTTCCCTTTCCACTTTCCCTTCAGCACCACTCTACTCAATTCCTAATACTTGGTGACCTTCACATGTACTTACACATGTTATATTTAAACTCAGAAGATGCTTCTGACACCTCCTGGCTTTGCTGCAGATGCACTTCTATTGCCATGACATTTTCTTCATGACAGTTTTCTTTTCCTCAAGATCTAACAGAACAGGGGTTCAGAAATATGTTCCCATGACAGTTCCAATAACCAGTTATCACCCTTGGGTAATGGGTGATGTCAGCAGGATTTGTATTCATATGATGGGAGTATAATTTGTCCCCTAAACAGTGTGAAAGCTCACATACCTCAAGTTCAGTGTTGCAAGTTCAGGAACTTGCACTGAGCCTCATATTCAAACTGAAGGACTGGCCAAGTGTCTTCGTGTGCTGACAGACATCCATGGATGTAAACAAACTGTCCTGAGTGTCTTAAAAATTATTACAAGGAAAAACTTCTACCTGATTAAAAAAAAACGTTCGAGTAGGACCAGTCACCTTCCCTTTGGAATAAAGCAGATCCGAGAAATCTGTGTGTATGTTTTCAAAGCAGTTTCCTCAATCACATATAGAACATAAATGGAGTGAAGACACCAACCATCTGGCAGATTTCCAAAGGAGCTCAGGACCAAAACATTCATGCTTATGCTGGAAACTAAGAGACTGGAAGGCTTTCCCAGTATCTCTAAAACATCAGCACCACGTTCAAGGATGAGCAGTCAGGTATCATCTGTGTTGACAAAGAGGTGGAGGAGGACAAGAATAGGTGCCAGGGTAAGTCATGCAGTATCTGAAGCATAGGAGAGAAGGGTATATTAAATCTCTGCCTGCCAACTTTGCTAGTTGCCGAGTGCTTTTSAAAATCTGATGCCTCATTTAGCTGACTAAAGAGTGATTGAGCTGTACCAGAAATACAAACCCAGCTGTCAGAGAAAACTGGAAAATATGTTCTGGAGTAGTTTTTCAAAATCAAATTCTTTTTCTCTATATAGAACACTGGTTTATTTTAAAATGTTTAATTAGGCTAAGTTTAGCTGTGTGTATCACCTGAAAATAGAAAAGACACACTAAAACTATGCAGGTTAGTCCAAATGCATGCTGACTAAAACTTCATGCACACACTAACCACCAGATATTCACACCATAGCAGAGAAAAACATTGTGACAAAGATTGCAGAGGCACTAAATTTTTATCTTCAGATTATTTTTTTCCCCTTAGCCCTTCACCTAGAAACTGAAGTACATGGTGAGAAAGAGGCCCYTAGCCCAAGATTATGAGAGTAGCTTTGGAATACTTGGCAATGACTATAGATGTTTTCATATTTGAAGGGTTTTAAGACTTTCAAAAGCTCTATGAATGTCACAAAAAAAAGGGGAGATGAACTGCTTCTACCTCTGTCATTACTTAAGTCTCATGCCTAGAAGGTGTGAAATTAAATTCTACTATACAAACACAGGAGGTGTGGATGATTACTGAAAAAATTAGCAGTGATGTGGAGCTAATGGAAGAACTTGAGGTGTCAAAATAAATATGAGATGAAAGGAATAGGGGCAAATCAGAAGCTTTTGAAAGACTGAGTGATCAAATGGCTCTGCAAAGTGCRGCACAGAGGTCCAGTTTCAGTCTGTATGGAACGTGTGTCTAAAACATATTCTCATATTCTGAAGCCGCTTCATATGGTTCCATTGTGCCCTACATGGCATATTCTCATTGRCACTTGACATTTTAGCATACCACACACCTTCTGCTTCCCTAGGTTTCTTACTTATTARCTATTACAAATTCCTGAAATCTAATGTACACCTACTGATCTGTTTCTGAGCAAGAATTTGTGAGGGTCGTTCAAGTAAAAAGGAGAAATTCGCCTCTTTAATTTTCTTGGCCCCACCTCCTCATCCCCATGGGGCAGGAGAATGATTTTGCTCTCTACTCTCTAATTCATATACTCTATTTCCAATCCCCCACCCCCAGGAATATTTCCACCTCCTGTGTGCCCAGGGACCTCCTGGTTTTTGGCAGTACTTCATGGTATGTCAGTATTCCAGAGGTCAGCTGAGGATAAACTCTAATTGAGAAATATTAAAATAGGCTGCAAGGGACAAAAATTCAAAACCCCAAATCCATCAAAATCGGTTACTGATGAAGCAAGCATCTGAGCTGGCTACATCCTTAAAATATGCATCAAAAGTAATCTTTCAAACCTCTTCTTCAGGTCTCCATTGGCACCCCCAAAGGAAATAATTTCAAACTGTTCAGAGAGCAGCAATCCTGTTCTGGTCCTTGAAATCCTTCGAGCAACACACACCCACACACCAGCATTATTTTCTCACCTCCTCCGTATAAAAACAAAACAGAAACGTGAGAACAGTGGGTTGGAGATGGAGCTGCGGAAAGTGAAGTTGGAAGGATTAATTATGTAATACGCCCCCTCTCCCGCCCTTACCCACAGCAACACGAGTGAGGTAAACCCAATCCTCCCAGCTGACAACTCAGAACTAGAAAGTGCCCGGAGGAGTGAAAGCAAAATAAACGTGTGGGGAAGGTGGCGATGCACTCCTACAGAGGAAGATGTCATTAGGAAAAGGCTAAAAACAAGTTCAAATCACCTTTAGCCTCTTCCCTTCCCTCCCCAGCGAGACCTCTCCCTCCGCCTCTTCCCCTCTCCTCCCCCCAGCTCCTCCTCCCCCCTTTTCAGCAGGAGCTGCAGCCGGATCGGGACTATATTCCTACAGTTCACGGCTCTCTGACGGAGCGTGGATCCTCCTGAAAAACTTCAAGTAAAACAGGAGCTGGGAGAACACACACACGAGGAGATATATTAAGAAAGCAGGTTTGCTACTTAACTCGGAGGAAAGAAGCTGGAGCAGACTTCTTCGGTTGCTCTCTAAGAGCCTTGCCGAGAGTCCTTGCAAAGAAAAGTGTTGCTGATTCAAAAGAAGAGGAGGGATGGGGAAGAGAAAAAAAAATTGTGCATGTCTGTGTGAGAGGGAGACAACGTGTGTGCGCGTACGTGTGAATGCGTGCTTGTGTGTGAGAGGGTGTAGGCGACGGGTGGGGGGAGCTTGAAATTATTTTTTTTTTCTACGAAAGACACGTGAATGCAATTCCCAGTGAGGGGCACCAAGCTCTGCCCAAGAGCAGAAGGGGTAGGGAGAGGAAAAGGGAGAAGAGAAGGAAGGGAAGGGAAAAGGAGAGGGAAGGGGAGAGGGGGGGGAGGAGGGAGGGAGAAGGAGGAGGAGAAGGATTTCTATTTCAGAAGACATTCATAGAAAGAGGGTGGCAAATTCTGTGACCATCTTTAAAGGAAGTGTCCTGGGACGTAGAGAGAAAGAAAGAAGCCCAAAGAAGGAAAATAAAGGGCTATGATTTCCTTGTCCTGTTGCTTTGTCTCTGGCTCCCTCTGCCTCTGGAAGAGTAGCCACAGGACACAAAGATGCCCAGCTGGTCACTGCACGCCCAAGTTCAGTTTAGCTGGTGCTTCTCTCCTGTTTAGCCTGACTGCTTTCTCTGAAGGGGAGGACTCATAGCCCGACAGCCTTTTAGTTTAACCTGAAGAGTGTGTGCCGCCTCTCTCTGCCCACCCCAAGAACTCGCTGGAGGTGGAGGAGAGGGGAGAAAGAGGAGGACTTGAAAGTGCCTGAGGAGCTCCCGATGCTAAGAGGAGACAAACATTCCTGTGGACGACGCAGAAAGGACAAAGCTGACTGATTTATTGCTGTTTTCCATATTTTTTTTTTATCTCCCTGTCCTTTGGCGCACACCAGTGTTTGGAGATCTTTGAAAACACAAACCAAAACACCAGCCCCGAAGCCCCAACCCCTTGGCTAGCTCTTATGGGAATGAAACACTCCTCCCGCTGCCTGCTCCTAAGGAGGAAAATGGCGGAGAACGCTGCCGACAGCACCGAGGTGAGTAAGGATGCGAGCCGGGGCCGGCGCCGCGCTCCCCCAGCCCCGAGCCCTGATGCCTGAGCAGCAGGAAGTGCAGAACAACTTTCCCGGCCCCTCCGGCCAGCTCCTGCCTGCCGTGCTGCTATGGTTTCCTGCATTCGCCCCCCCTCRGCCCCCCATTCCCTCCCCCCGATCCCTCCGTTCCCCCTGGGCAGAGAAGTTTGCCCGGCGCCGAGCGCTCGGGGCCGCCCGGGGCCGCCGCTGCCCGGGACGTTGGGCGGCCGTGCGGAGCGGAGGCTCCGCGGGGCGCCGGCTCCGCGGGCAGCGGGGGAGGGCGGCGGTAACTGGGGTGTTGGACGCGCCGAAAGGGGCAGACCGTCTCTTGCGGCAGCACCTTGGCCAGCTCCCCGTGCTTTCCGCCGGCAGCCTTGGCTGGGATCGGTTGGGGCCACTTTAGGAYCATCCGTGTCTCTGCAGCATCCTGGATATTACCAGAGCGGAGCTGCCCGAGGTGGGGGCTGTCCGGCTGGCCTGGGCAGTGCCGAAAATAGCTTTGCACTGCCTCCAGGCCGGGAGGGTACCCTGCGAGGTCTCAGGTTTTCTGCAAGAAATCCACCCCATCCCCGCCGCTCCCCCACCCGTTACCTTCTGCTTCCTCAACATTGGGGTTGAGCAGCCCCTGTTTACTTGTCTGGGGCTGTCTTGACCTCACTGAGACTTCTCAGGGCATACAGCAGTGTGCGAAGTCTCAGGTCTGGAAAAGCAGAAGGATGCAGGATGCAGTCCCAGCATCTCTGCGAGCATGTGAGAAGGAGACAGGCGAAAGTGCGAGCGTGTGCCAAACTCGCTGTTTCTATTAATAGACTGTGCCTAGCACTCTGACTGAACACTTAACACATGCTTTAGCAAGATGCAGCACAGCCATGTACAGACCCCACGGACACTGCAGCCCAAACAACTTTACAGCTTTGCCCTTGCAGGGGCAGCACTGAACCTTCTCCCCAGTTACCCCACAGAGGGAATTAAGAGCAAAACCTACTGTGAACACATGACTGTTCCATTCTTTATTATTTCCACATCTCTGCCTAATGCCTCCTTCTTTCAGTTAGTCCTCCCAGTAGGTGTCCTGCTCGCTCATGAATTCCATCCACATTTCTCTTCACAATAGTGTTCTCTCTGCTTGACCTTCATAAATGTGCCTCCTTTGCCATGCCAGGTGAAGAGCCAAATTTTCTTAAATGAATATGATGTAAGCACTAAATCAAAGAACATGCCTGCTACTGCACTACAACCCCATAGAGTACTGCTTGCAGAGAGGCATCTATAAATAGCAAGAAGTCTGGCTGCACATCTGTAAACTGTCGTAGTCCTGACAGCACATATTGCATTAGAGGTCCCAGGATCCCAGGACAGGATTMCAACAAGAAATGTACAAGCACAGACAGTTCCTTTCAAAGCCATTTTTGTCAATGGAAATTGTTTTTAGACAGAGAAAATAYGTGAAAATAGCTTTTTAAAGATTCCTCTRCTATTTCATTCACTCTTAGCACATTTTTATTGTTTAATCAATTTTTCRMSRT